>CACRXP010000379.1:316233-328114 GCA_902702965.1 Spirometra erinaceieuropaei | reverse complement strand
TGTCAGTGCTGGGACGTGCGCGTGGACGATGGGCGAAAACTGGAGATATTTGAAGGTAGCTGCTGGAAGATCATCACATGGGGTAATTACCCCCGACTTCATCTCGAATGAGATGGCCCACACTTGCTGAGACATCGTGGATGTACCCCAGGGCATTTAAGAAGGAAGACGGGGGTGGTTTGAGAACGCTCTTCTTCGTGATCTCACAAGTTCGATGGTGTTGCCGTTGTTCAGGCGTCGTTGCTTACCTGGAGGCGTCGAAGAGGTTGGCTCAAAACCTAGCTCGATACGGTTCGTTAAGACATGGAAGGGATTCTTGGACCTCCGATATTCGGTCTTAGCCGATCGAGATGAGAATGGACTGAGCTATCGAGATGCGCTGCCGCGGATCGTCATGCGTGGAGGTACAGTGCGTGAGCTCGTCGAGGCTGGCTAGGTAAGACATGACTAAAGCCGTACCAAGTATGAGGAAGAAGTAAGGTTTAGTCAACACCTGAACCGAATCACTGGGATTACTCGCCATTTGAACACACACCCTTATATCAGAAGGTTGTTATGCGTTCAGACAGGGTTAGCGACTTAAAGGCCAAAGTGAACGGTATACTCCTAAACAACATACCCTCAAACAAACTTTTGTCGCATTCCTGAAGTTCATTGTCGATTTTTTCCAGCCATGCAGTCTTACACTCCTCCACCATAATGCGGGCACGGACAAGTTTCTCTCGAAAGCAAGCCTTGAGAGCAACGGCGGGACTGCATTTTCGTCGCTTGTTTAGGGCGCGCAGTTTCTTCAGCAATTTACGAGTGTCAGGAGTCAGCCAGGGGTCAGTTTTGGCTAAAACGATGGGTGGGAAATAGTTGAGACATGCATATCTAGCAGTGAACCAATAAGGGTTGTTCGATGAAAACGTCGCATACGCGGGAAATGACACAAACGTGGGGCACACAGAAAACATTTTTACATTCTTCACGCTCTGACGGCCTACTGTCGGCTGGATTCGTACTCTGCTGATTTGAAAATACACGACTTGGTGAGGAAATATGACAAGCCTACAATGTTGACGAAAGTTAAAATAAGATAACCATGTGGAATGTTAAAAAGAGATTCGACATAAGTATTCAGACTTAGCAACCAGGTAGGTCGTGAAACAGATACCGCAAAAAAAGCTACGGCGTGGGGTAGGGCACAGAAGCATATCTTTTAAATCAACCCTGTGGTTACCAGAAAAGGGGTTTTGGTGGAAACCGGGGTTAAACGAGTCGCCAGAAGAAGGTTGGACAAACCGCAGTCCAAAATTCCCCAATAACGACAGATTTATGCAAGGACCGTCTGCTTGTTCAAGCGCGCAAGGCCTGGACAGAGCGCAGGGCGATTTATCAAAGGAGCCTGCGAGAACGCCTAACTTATACTGTACGCAGTAGGTGGCCGATGAAATCGTTTGAGTGCCACAACATACCTCTACTTAGAGAATACATCATCTCTTCCACCGCCTCCTCAACTTGTATCATTAGTCATCGTCTGTATCAACTATGTACAGCGTATATCTTTAACTCCATGTCTTCTGCATGCATGCGTGTGCTCACGAAGGACGTTTCTAGTGCAGAATTCGCTGCGTTTTCTATGTGCCTGCATATTGTCGGGAAAAATGTAGATTCTACCCCGGAGTCCGGCAGGTGTTATCTGGAATGAGTACCCACAACAAATACCAACATTCAGGGTGTGGTGGCGGGGCTAGTTGTAGGCTCACAAACCGTCAATTGGGATTCCAGTTGCCTCTCACGTTTGTTGTGTTTAAAATCCTGGTCAAGTGTTTGTTTCGAGCCAGGGGGTGTGGTGGTAGGTCTAGGCGCAGGTTTTCACCGTGCCTGCCACCTGCGCCTTCTCCTGCTTCCGCTATTCTTAAATTGGTCATACTGCTTACTTTGTGAACGTAATGAGAAACATTTACGTATTCTTGCGATGTATATGACAGTTAATGGTGGAACGTAGGGTACAAAGACGCGTTATCTGTCACGGATTCACCAAACACCGAGTAACGCTACGGTTAGAGCTGCCTCCCCATACGGGGCTTCACATTTTGATAACAACCCTCGCAATTACTGCTGTGGAATATGGATTTCTCAGACCCCGATCCTCACCCTAACCCTGCATGGCGAGATTGCCCTGTGGCATGCTGACTCCTGGTCGGGAATCAGATCTGTTTACCTCACTCGCCAGCCAAGTAGAGAGTATTCTGATATCTAATTCCGATATAAACTCCCTTATTTAAGAACATGCTTGATGGAACAAGATCTTTGACAACGGCCTCCTTCTGATACAGGTGGGCATGCAAACACTTTGAAAATGGGTGAATTTTACTGGAAAAAACAGGGACCATTCATAAGCAGCTTTAAGAGTCTTGTGGACAAGACTGCGCATGCCTGTGGTTCACAGGCTATTGTCTTCCGATGCACCACTGGATGACTGAGCGCAGCCCTCGTTCAGATATTCGTTTGTTTATTCTTGCTGAACGTTCCCGGAGTTTTCATAATTTAAAGAAGGAGACGGAAAAAAGATCAGCCCTGTGAGATACCTGTTGAAATGGAGGCATTTATATTGTAACCCAGGCGCGAACGACGTGCCTGCATAATCTCAAAGACTGCCTGAAGTTGGCTGGTAGACAGAAACCGTGATTCGGCCATCACCTTCTTCAGCCTATTCGTGAAGGAAGTAGAAGGCAGGAAGAAAGACAAGGTTATTGTAACCATGAGAAATACACAAACAGTATACGTAATTGACAAGTTTGAATAACAAGCACCCCTTACAAAATTTCGGATGAAATGGTCCGATAGTTTTCGAAATCTACTGGATCCTTGGAGGTTGAAATTGAGTTGCATGAATTGGTCAAAACGCCCTCGGGGTTGAGGTCGCCGTGAAAAACCTCCGGGCCGATCCATTCAATCAGCTCGCCGAGGATATATGGGTGCCAGGGTTGCATGACACTGACGGAAACAGTGTGGCCCTGAAATACCGCACCGTCTTCGTAACGAGCGGCGGTGGTGGCCGAGACCCTTTGATAAAACTCAATAACCAGCTTTTTCGGGTAGATATACATGCCTAGTTGACGGAAAAGTAAACCGAGCGTTTAGTTTGCGTTAAAATTTAACTATATAAATGGCAGGCTTCGTGATTTACTACTTGCGGGTTAGCACTTTTTTCCAGGGCAAACAAGGTCTGGCGTTAGGTACGGTGAAGTCCCAAGTAGGTTAAGTATCCAAAAGTTACAAACAATCGGACACAGGTTTACAATTACAATGTTTAAAGTCACCATCAAAAGCTATGCATTTTGACAACGTTTGGCGATGTCGTGGCATATCGACGATAGTTTTCAGTGGGATATCTGTTCGGGCAGTTTCAATATCCCTTCACAGTGCTTACAAACTTCGTAGTTTGGAAACCTAAAGTATGTTTTTTTAAGAACACTCAAATGGAAGTCGAGCGACGTTCAATCTAGTGAATATTTTACAGCTCCCCTTCTATGCATTCATCTACGAAAGAGGCAGTTGTGGGTGGCCGATTTAGTCAGAACTGTTTAGTCTTTTCGTATCTGATCCGTCGTGTTCAAGTAGCAGTGGAGGCGAGAAACGAAGAACAGCTTAAAGTCTGAAGTGCCACTATCTACATCAACAGAATCTCTAAAAATTCCCTCTGGGACTCTCCCTCGTTTATAAAGTCCAAATGAACCGATGTGACAACCGGCTTATTAAATTATAGTCACCCACAGGTACGTACGCAAACTAATCAGTCTGGGACGGTTATTGACCTTCTCCATGAAAAGGACAATGCGAGAGATCAAGATTGCAAGTGCTTGTGCTTTTAGGTCAATATAATACTCTCTCCACTTGACATATAGCAAATGATTGGTTAAAACGAAGATGGTTTGAGTGGCGGTGCACTAGGTTCGATTCCAAATCGAAAACCGGCGATAATATGGTTACTGCATGAGCACATAACCTGGCTTAACCTCCAGTAGATCGAGAAAAAGTAGACCACCTCCGTCATTTAAAAAAAACTCCCGTCTTGCTGATCTGAAGTCTTGCTTAACATGCTAGTACTCACTGAAGTCGCGGCAATTCGACTGGCGGACTAAACGAAACGACGGGTATTCGGCGTGTAACACAAAATCCAGCGACAACCAACGGTGGGATAAGGCAGTTCTCGGGGTTCCCAGACGAATACATCCAAGAGCTCGTCTGCTTACCTTCTCTCCTTCCTCCCACGTCAAAAAGTCTGACGGAGAGAGCGGCTACTACTACTCTCCCTCCCATCACCGTTACTAACACTCGACGCCCCGTCAACCACCAGCAATGGTGGTGACATGTTACTCAAGAGGCACTCAGAGTTGCCCACTGATGTAGGGCGAGTTCCGTCGACACTAATGGCTGATTTATGATCACCATCTATCCATTCTAATAGTCGGTCCGAAGTTGGAACAAGGGGAAATAAAAGGGTCCATTGTGTACTGCACGTCCGCGTCGTTTGTAGTACTCAGCGCACAGTCACATTTAGATAAGATGTAGTCGACTCTGGCCTTTGAATACCTCTGTGTTGGTGTGCACACGTCCGGTGTTGAGTAATTTTTCATCTGTTTCTTATTTCAACTTCAGGTCGTCACCTATGGTAGAATGGAGGGAGCGCAACCCACATGGCCACGACTGGATTGCCCCGATCAGGACGACGAGGAGATCTAGCATTTGTTTTTGGAAAACAACACTTTCGAAGAGGGAAGGTGTATTCACAAAGTGCCGCGGAGTACTGCGAGAGAAGCAAAAAGAGATGAAACCCCACGGCCAAACAACAAACTCATGGAATAACGAGGATATGCCGTTTACGAGCAAATTAAGTTTTTTTTACGATTTATGGCCTACCAGAACTTAACTGCTGTTCTGCGCAGATCAAAGGTGATAGAAAAGAAGGTTTTGGTCACGGATTACAAAAGTGGGCAGGTTTGAGGCCTTTGAGAACGCATTATTTGAGAAGCAGGACTCAACAAGCCGAAAGTTCTATTCATCCAGGTCTGCACGCCAAATTTACGAAATTAATCAGAGTAATTCCTTTACTCTCAGACAGAGAAGTTGCATATGTGGTATTCACTCTAGGCAGGATAGAAAGATTCAGTGGGCCTTACCTACTGGAAGGGAAGGCGCGTTCCACGAGATGTGGAGATGGGGAGGAATCAAGCAGACCGCCACCACTGTCTGCCTCAACGTACATCGAAAAAGCCGACAAATCACTAACAGACATGGAGGAATCTCCGTGCTCAACGGCACTGGGAAAACCGTCGCTGGCATTTGAGAGAGGCGCATGAAGGTACAAAGCGAAGAAGGAGTGCTGCCGGATGCATTTCGTAAATAATACCGCACTGCTAACCTCCTCTCGCTACAGCTACCTAGGTAGTGGCGGATTGTTACTGAAATTTGGTATGGTGGGGGGGGGGAAGGAAGAGAGTTTGCCCAGTCTTTAACGCATTCTCTCTTTCAGTATTCCCACTGTATTCCAGAGAAAATAGTGGCTGGTGACATCTGCGGAAGAGCTCGGATGCGTTGACAGACACGACACTTCGCGTTAAGCATGTTAAGCAGGAGCTGGTCCCTCTAACTAAACAAGCTACATCACACTTAGACAACTACTTTGATTAAGAATGCTGGTCCCATTTGAGGTCGGGGTGACAACGCCATTCATTCTACGAGCCAGTGAAAGCATGCCAACAACGATTTGGTACACACCACGCTGCCGGTCGCTTTGACAGAAAATCCTTATACGCGTAAATAGTGCAGATATTTCACTGCAGCAAGCTGCTCCTCCGTCGTCAACTGACTCACAGACAGCACACTGTGGCGGTGCGCCACCTTAGTGTAAGATTTAACTGGTCACTAACTACTAGGAGCATGTGGATTAAACCTAGATTAAAATAAAATTTCGGCTGAGAAAATTATTATAGTTAGTAAAGCGTGTAAAGCAACTTGGAGTGTGAATCTGTGACGAAGACACTGCCACTTCATACGTTTGAGTACTTTTCATTCCTAGGCCTTTAGACGGAGCTGTTTTCTATGAGCCGTTAAAAATAATAAACTGACGATGACCTTGCCACACGATGGAAAATTTCCGCTGATTCCCTCAAAAGCCTACTCTGAAGTACGGTCTGTTAGAAGTACATAACTCTACGCATTCAATTAGAACCCCTGTAAAGTTCTGATAGGATATCTGTTCTGCAACTTACATGACAAAAGACAATGTCCGAACTCTAACTAGATGGCCAAAAACGCAAGCGTAGAGGCAAACGATGATCAGATTACTTCTCGCTACACGAGCGTGCAAAGTGTGCGAAAAGCAATCAGCAAATACCGTTTACTTTTCCATAAGGGACCATCCATGCTTCGTAATCATATACATGCGCTTTGTTAACGGTGGGAAGGCCCTCCACAACGATCTTGAACTCCATATTGTTGGTGTCCATCCTCGCTTATCTTGACAGAATAAAGGAAATGGAAGATAAATAATGACACGTCGTAGGAAACGCCGTATAAATAATTACCACAAAAGCTGTGATTTACCCGCGAGATATGAAAAGAAAATCGCGAAAATTAAAAGTATTTACGGATATTAGGTCAAATAACCATAACTAAAGAAACTGTTAGAATAAGTAAGTAGGTCAAAGGTAGAAAACGATGCCCCCATCTTATTTAGCTGAGGATTACCGCTGAAAGTGCCAGAGTCCAATATCGACTGGTACAAGCCACTCAGAGGGCAAATCGAGTTTCTCCAAACGTACTGATTTCTAAAGCCATTTTACACTCGTCTCCTTGTATGATCGTTGAGAAGGTGGAATTTATGGTTAAGCAAGAGCCAATCTTCCTCTAGAGCTAGATACACATAAAATGTCCCTGCAAGATTACGTTCGGAAAGACAGAAATGACGAAATTTGGACGGGTTTGTATCCTAACTCGCGAAAGGTAGCTTGTCACTTGAACGTATTCTGAGAGCGGACAATCAGCGCCCTCGGGACTGTTGACAGTGAAAATAATGACTGACGACACAGGTACTCAGCGAGAAAAGTGGCGGGTCTTTCGATCGGTTTTATACAGTCTACGATCATTTTTATCTTTTGCAGGGCAAATAAAAAAGCAGAAAGAGCACTGCAAGTGGGACAGTTACTTCTGACTTTGAATTGTAGTCATAATAACAACTTCTGACTTTTGTGTCACTAAAGGAATTCCCACGGAAACGTTGTAGATTGAGTACTGCAGAGGACGCAAACTTCATCCTCCGCTGGTGTACAAAAACATTGTTTAGGCGTGGTTCTGGAAGACAAAAGGTATGACTACTTTTAGAAATTTGCTTGCGTAAGTTATTTCTCAATTATCCGCTTGCAAATCGTCCTCTATTTGTGCGACGTCTTAAAAACTTGTCTATAACTCTGGCAAGTTACAGAGTTTCACAAATCCTGTGGGAAGTTTGACGTCGACTTCGTTTCGCCTGAGATGTAGTTCGAACGCTCAAATAACTTATCTACCATTTAACTAATGCCCTTTTTACAAAATGTTGGATCTGTGGTTGAAGGACCAAAGTCTGTAGCACAGAGTTTGGTATCTTCTCTAAAGTGCCTTGTGGTGAGGAAGTAAAATGACAGTGTCGTCAAAGGTTATGTGACAATTCCCAATTAATAGGCATCCCACCGTAGTAGAATTTCCAGGGTAATCAGCATTTACCTGTATTTTATAACGATGAATTGATACACATGCCCCTACATCCACCACACTTATTTCCGATAATAAGATGAGAACTGACAAGCAGTTTCAAGAGTCAAATATTTAGCAACTATAGCAAATGGTGGTAAGTGTTGGAAGCGTACTTGGCGAGTGGGTTCCTATATCCTAACGAGGTGTCAGTCGTCCCCTACGGGTTTAATCAAATACAACACAGTATGAGGGCCACACGTGCCCCAACAGCGCAAGTCACGTCGAGTTTACCACCAGCAGGAAGTTCGAAAACATGTCTTTCGCGCGGTCAAGGAAACAAAGCATGCTGGCTTACGAGCCGGTCGTCTAAGCAACCCGTGCACTTATGCTGACTGTCTTTTAATCTACCAACATTCAAAGTGTTGTTTGTACCTATGAGGACAATTGCATATATTTACTATCACCACAGAGCATATCTATAGGCTCGAGAGTTGAAGGAAAGACCTTTGCAAGTGCTTGAAGAAAAAAAGACAAATTCTGTCTGGAAATGGCCTTGCTAATGTAAGTATGCCGAGAAGGACTCCTTAGATACCTACCACGGTTTCCGCTCTCCTATCAACCAGAGGCTTGCTACAACAGTTAAATGCGACCTCGGCCGACTGAGGGAAGAAGCAACAGGAGGCAGAGGCCAGCGTTTATTTTTTAAATTAAAAATAAACGTAGTAAAAAGGGCTTTTTGCAGGAAGACATGTGAACATAATCGGACAGGTTAATATGAGGGACACCATTTCGTTTAAATTGGTTGTCCGTTCAACCAAACACGAGCAGGTCTAGTCTGTAAAAATAATGCAGCAGGAGTAATTCACCTATGCCTGTTTGACCGCATGGACTTTGACTTTGAGCATTTACAGTCGACTTGCGTTTGTTCACCTTCTGGCGTTAGTCTTGGTCACTGTTCTAAAACTCCAGTTGACTCTTCTATTAATACCCTTCGCGAAAACCGCTACTGGCTGAACGTCTAAATTCTCCAAACAAGTCAAATCTAACCAGACAGGTTGTTACTCGTGATCCGTCTGTTACCTGCGACATAAATATGCCCAAACTTTCTCCTTTGTTTAGCCGTTGAATAAGCACTTATTGAAATAATAAACGTCCATATGGGATTATAGGAGCCTTTGCGTCGCATTCATGATGTCTGGGAGGAACACCAATCAAATGTCCTCAGATCGTGTGATTGCGGACAGCTTTTTCGATGTGGGAATCGACTGATCCTCGTTCATTAATGAACGAGGATATGACGATCGGAATACGCCTTTTGAGAAACCTTGACAACAATTGCTAGCACGGCCCAAACATACGTACAAATTCTACGCGCGATAAATAAGCCATTTTGATGATTAATCAAGGTTGTCGAGCGTCATTTCAGAGCGTTATGCCAGTCAGCGCATGATCACAGGAGAGTCAATTAATTCTACCTTTATCTATGCGTTGACCGACGCATGGCCGCGCTACCAAGGTCCATGAACGCAAGCCGTACTAGGCATACATGTATTCATATTTTTGCCGAGAATAGACGATTGACTTTTAATTTCTCAGACCGCCTCTCACCACTTGTGTCTTATAATATTTGACACTATGTTGTATAGGTTAATAGAGACGCATGCTTCGCGACCAGTTAAGTAGATCTGAAAATATCAGAAAGCGATCCAAGAGGCTGTAGTCTAAGATCAGAGGTCATCAAGGTGTATACGCCAATGGATGAAGTGCGAAACCACTGTGCGCCAGCGTCTTGTAAAAGTGAGTTAAAGTTAACGGGAGCGCTGAACCACAAATCTGGTCGGTAGAAACTATGAATTTATGGGTTTTCCCTCTTGCAACGACCAGCTGATGCAAAACCGATCTTACATCGCGTTCTATAGTTTCCAGAACTTAGGCTGTACCCGTCACCCTAATTTGACAGACTGAGACGTCGATCCTAGTTTCCTACATGATTGCAATCATGTAGGAAACTAGGATCGACGTCTCAGTCTGTCAAATTAGGGTGACGGGTACAGCCTAAGTTCTGGAAACTATAGAACGCGATGTAAGATCGGTTTTGCACAACACACAGCACTAGAGTCATGACTTTAATGCTGTGTGTTGTGGCGCAAAAACCACGGCGCTAACTTCTATTCTGTCGTTCTTATCTGTCATACCGCCAATTCTAAGGGGCCATAATGGAGTTCGATAAGTTTTACTATTACATACTACACTGCAGTTATCACCAGAATGGGTTGACCGTCGTCAGTCAGTTATGAACGTCACCGGCCTCGCCATAGGGAAAAACTGAAATAATAGTCATCAGTAAATGTCGACGAACGGTCTACTAGCTGACGAGTGTTCTACTCCATACTCTCAGGATGCCCTTTTGCGCACCCTATAAGACGTGAAGGGATCTGGCAGAGCAATAGTGTCTCCCTGTGTGTAATAACACATAGGAAACGGTGAGGCGTCAGCTTGTACTACTGAATCTGAATTAAGCGGTACTTTCCCTGAAAATACTTGCAGGGGATGCGGTTGGATATTTCACACCTAAGTGCGGAATCCACAGAACGAACATTCCCGGCACTATAGTGCTGGGAAGTAGCTACTTAATTATGAACAACCGTTCCAAGTTACTTTGCAAGAACACCCAATATTCCCGAAATAACCTCAACGTTTCATGTAAGTTTTCTGCCAGTGGAACGTTGACGCCCTAACGGCAATGTACACATTCGAATCTACTGCAGAACACCCAGTTTTGTTTTTCCGGTCGTTACTGCCTGCCCTCCCTAATTTTGTAGGATTTATACATTGCGATTGACTGAAAGCAAAACATGCGAAGGAATTCCTGCTGACCGTGACCTTCACACAACCCGAAAAACGAAAATGTAAACGAACCGAATTGGAAGAAGACGTCAGAGAACAGTTAAAACAAAAGTACAGCCGAAGGAAAAAAGGCAAAAACGAAAGAAACGCAAACCACTCAGCAGAAAATCTACCAAATGCAGTGAAAAACTGCCGTCAGGCATCTTGCGTAAGTCCGGTAGCTCTTTTCGCGCAAAAATGTCATTTGTGACAAAAATATTCCGAAGTACCGGGCGTTAAGTGTTTACTTATATTGTCGCCTCGATTGACTGGTTCCACGATGGGATCTGCGTTAACTGAGTAGATGGCGTTATTTATAGTATTACTGGCTGGTTTGCCTGAAACGACGCATTTTTCCGAGCTACTTTCGTCTTCAGACAGCCAGGTTGCGTTCACCCCCCCCCCCCCACTCTGCCTCGATTTTAATTCGAGACATGTTCCCGACGTTTCAGCCGTTCCACCTGAGAGTTGTCCGGCTGATAAAACCTGCTTGCGCAAATTTGTGAAGCAGGCTTTCTGGACTGGATCAACTTGACTAGCTCTTGGCATGATACCAAACCACCAAACTTCCCCCATCAGCACCCGCACCTTCAAACATTACAAAACACCCTATCGCCACCTTCCGCGCAAGGGGGAAGTGAGCTCCTCGGCAGCTTCTCCTTGCGGCTGCATGCGAGCTCCGAGTCTGAAACTATCACGGTGCGCCAAGCGCCGTGGCTTGGAAGGCTGCCGACCGATGCCCCAACTAAGTCCACGCAGTCTGCTGAGTTCTGTGTGTCCATGTGGAGTTGCGGACTGGTGAGGTGGACACCAGGTTGTCACGGCCCCGTCCTAAGCGGTTTGTGACACTTACACTTGTGAGGATTGTACGTGCTCTTATGATCAGTAAGCGTAGAACGTTACCCGTAAAATAGACCGCATACTTTTTGAAGGCCAGTAATCTAGATTTTCTGGACAATACCCCCAGGGCATGTTACGCATTCTCACCGAAATTTTTTATTGGCATATACTGTGTGAACGACAGTCATAGATCTCCCGCGTTTCCTAATATTTCAGAATAACCCTTGTCTGTGTTCACCATGGTGCTCAGCCTAAATTGCTGTGCTAGTCCACAGAAAATTTGCGTAAATTGTGATTTCATGTTTTTCAATTTTCGCATTACCAGGAGACACTGAAAAGAGCTACTATTGCTCTGATTTACTCCAGGTAGCTGTTTCCGTGTGGATGTGTTTTGTATTTCAGTCCACCTGGTAACCGATTTTTCTGACATTCACAC
>CACRXP010000379.1:289333-315693 GCA_902702965.1 Spirometra erinaceieuropaei | reverse complement strand
GGTGGGAAGGCCCTCCACAACGATCTTGAACTCCATATTGTTGGTGTCCATCCTCGCTTATCTTGACAGAATAAAGGAAATGGAAGATAAATAATGACACGTCGTAGGAAACGCCGTATAAATAATTACCACAAAAGCTGTGGTTTACCCGCGAGATATGAAAAGAAAATCGCGAAAATTAAAGGTATTTACGGATATTAGGTCAAATAACCATAACTAAAGAAACTGTTAGAATAAGTAAGAAGGTCAAAGGTAGAAAGCGATGCCCCCATCTTATTTAGCTGAGGATTACTGCTGAAAGTGCCAGAGTCCAATATGGACTGGTACAAGCCACTCAGAGGGCAAATCGAGTTTCTCCAAACGTACTGATTTCTAAAGCCATTTTACACTCGTCTCCTTGTATGATCGTTGAGAAGGTGGAAGTTATGGTTAAGCAAGAGCCAATCTTCCTCTAGAGCTAGATACACATAAAATGTCCCTGCAAGATTACGTTCGGAAAGACAGAAATGACGAAATTTGGACGGGTGTGCATCCTAACTCGCGAAAGGTAGCTTGTCACTTGAACGTATTCTGAGAGCGGACAATCAGCGCCCTCGGGACTGTTGACAGTAAAAATAATGACTGACGACACAGGTACTCAGCGAGAAAAGTGGCGGGTCTTTCGATCGGTTTTATACAGTCTACTATCATTTTTATCTTTTGCAGGGCAAATAAAAAAGCAGAACGAGCACTGCAAGTGGGACAGTTACTTCTGACTTTGAATTGTAGCCATAATAACAACTTCTGACTTTTGTGTCACTAAAGGAATTCCCACGGAAACGTTGTAGATTGAGTACTGCAGAGGACGCAAACTTCATCCTCCGCTGGTGTACAAAAACATTGTTTAGGCGTGGTTCTAGAAGACAAAAGGTATGACTACTTTTAGAAATTTTCTTGCGTAAGTTATTTCTCAATTATCCGCTTGCAAATCGTCCTCTGTTTGTGCGACGTCTTAAAAACTTGTCTATAACTCTGGCAAGTTACAGAGTTTCACAAATCCTGTGGGAAGTTTGACGTCGACTTCGTTTCGCCTGAGATGTAGTTCGAACGCTCAAATAACTTATCTACCATTTAACTAATGCCCTTTTTACAAAATGTTGGATCTGTGGTTGAAGGACCAAAGTCTGTAGCACCGAGTTTGGTATCTTCTCTAAAGTGCCTTGTGGTGAGGAAGCAAAATGACAGTGTCGTCAAAGGTTATGTGACAATTCCCAATTAATAGGCATCCCACCGTAGTAGAATTTCCAGGGTAATCAGCATTTACCTGTATTTTATAACGATGAATTGATACACATGCCCCTACATGCACCACACTTATTTCCGATAATAAGATGAGAACTGACAAGCAGTTTCAAGAGTCAAATATTTAGCAACTATAGCAAATGGTGGTTAATGTTGGAAGCGTACTTGGCGAGTGGGTTCCTATATCCTAACGAGGTGTCAGTCGTCCCCTACGGGTTTAATCAAATACAACACAGTATGAGGGCCACACGTGCCCCAACAGCGCAAGTCACGTCGAGTTTACCACCAGCAGGAAGTTCGAAAACATGTCTTTCGCGCGGTCAAGGAAACAAAGCATGCTGGCTAACGAGCCGGTCGTCTAAGCAACCCGTGCACTTATGCTGACTGTCTTTTAATCTACCAACATTCAAAGTGTTGTTTGTACCTATGAGGACAATTGCATATATTTACTATCACCACAGAGCATATCTATAGGCTCGAGAGTTGAAGGAAAGACCTTTGCAAGTGCTTGAAGAAAAAAAGACAAATTCTGTCTGGAAATGGCCTAGCTAATGTAAGTATGCCGAGAAGGACTCCTTAGATACCTACCACGGTTTCCGCTCTCCTATCAACCAGAGGCTTGCTACAACAGTTAAATGCGACCTCGGCCGACTGAGGGAAGAAGCAACAGGAGGCAGAGGCCAGCGTTTATTTTTCAAATTAAAAATAAACGTAGTAAAAAGGGCTTTTTGCAGGAAGACATGTGAAAATAATCGGACAGGTTATTATCTGAGATCGGAAAATATTGAGGGAAGACTGGAATGGAATTTGGAGAAAGACTAGCCAACACACCGTCGAATTTCTTGAAAGGCCAAACTCTATCCCAGTTTATGCCGGTTAATATGAGGGACACCATTTCGTTTAAATTGGTTGTCCGTTCAGCCAAACACGAGCAGGTCTAGTCTGTAAAAATAATGCAGCAGGAGTAATTCACCTATGCCTGTTTGACCGCATGGAATTTGACTTTGAGCATTTACAGTCGACTTGCGTTTGTTCACCTTCTGGCGTTAGTCTTGGTCACTGTTCTGAAACTCCAGTTGACTCTTCTATTAATACCCTTCGCGAAAACCGCTACTGGCTGAACGTCTAAATTCTCCAAACAAGTCAAATCCAACCAGACAGGTTGTTACTCGTGATCCGTCTGTTACCTGCGACATAAATATGCCCAAACTTACTCCTTTGTTTAGCCGTTGAATAAGCACTTATTGAAATAATAAACGTCCATATGGGATTATAGGAGCCTTTGCGTCGCATTCATGATGTCTGGGAGGAACACCAATCAAATGTCCTCAGATCGTGTGATTGCGGACAGCTTTTTCGATGAGGGAATCGACTGATCCTCGTTCATTAATGAACGAGGATATGACGATCGGAATACGCCTTTTGAGAAACCTTGACAACAATTGCTTGCACGGCCCAAACATACGTACAAATTCTACGCGCGATAAATAAGCCATTTTGATGATTAATCAAGGTTGGCGAGCGTCATTTCAGAGCGTTATGCCAGTCAGCGCATGATCACAGGCGAGTCAATTAATTCTACCTTTATCTATGCGCTGACCGACGCATGGCCGCGCTACCAAGGTCCATGAACGCAAGCCGTACTAGGCATGCATGTATTCATATTTTTGCCGAGAATAGACGATTGACTTTTAATTTCTCAGACCGCCTCTCACCACTTGTGTCTTATAATATTTGACACCAGGTTGTATAGGTTAATAGAGACGCATGCTTCGCGACCAGTTAAGTAGATCTGAAAATATCAGAAAGCGATCCAAGAGGCTGTAGTCTAAGATCAGAGGTCATCAAGGTGTATACGCCAATGGATGAAGTGCGAAACCACTGTGCGCCAGCGTCTCGTAAAAGTGAGTTAAAGTTAACGGGAGCGCTGAACCACAAATCTGGTCGGTAGAAACTATGAATTTATGGGTTTTCCCTCTTGCAACGACCAGCTGATGCAAAACAGATCTTACATCGCGTTCTATAGTTTCCAGAACTTAGGCTGTACCCGTCACCCTAATTTGACAGACTGAGACGTCGATCCTAGTTTCCTACATGATTGCAGTCATGTAGGAAACTAGGATCGACGTCTCAGTCTGTCAAATTAGGGTGACGGGTACAGCCTAAGTTCTGGAAACTATAGAATGCGATGTAAGATCGGTTTTGCACCTCACACAGCACTAAAGTCATGACTTTAGTGCTGTGTGTTGTGGCGCAAAAACCACGGCGCTAACTTCTATTCTGTCGTTCTTATCTGCCATACCGCCAATTCTAGGGGGCCATAATGGAGTTCGATAAGTTTTACTATTACATACTACACTGCAGTTATCACCAGAATGGGTTGACCGTCGTCAGTCAGCTATGAACGTCATCGGCCTCGCCATAGGGAAGAACTGAAATAATAGTCATCAGTAAATGTCGACGAACGGTCTACTAGCTGCCCTGCCAGCACCAGCCCCGCCTAGCCCCGCCTGGCCCCCTCAATAATGGCGGGGCTAGAGGGGGCTATGAGGGGGCTAGGCGGGGCTGTGGAGGGGGCTGTGGCGGGGCATGCAACGCGATAGCCCCGCCTAGCCCCGCCATCGAAAAAAAATGCGCAGGGGACGCCACATCCCAGCCCACTTTTGGCACCACTTTAAAATATCGTCCCCATTGTCAAATATACGAATTAATAACACACACAGATTGTAAACCGGTGGACAAATAAGAGTTTAAGCAATGAGGGACTTAAACAAAACCTCAATATATTGTGCTCATCCGCAGCTACATTCAGTGGGCGTAAACGGATGCTTTCTCCATGGTTTATAAGCCAATTTTGACAAATTAGCTCCTTTGAATTCCAAAGAAGGTACAATAAGTGGTGCTTTTGGAACATATCTTTCGATGCAAATACGCTTCAAAAGGCTTCAATCCAGAGGGGGCTCTGGCCCCGCCCAGCCCCCTCCAGCCCCGCCTATGAAGGAGCCATGTGCTGGCAGGCGGGGCTCTGGCCCCACCCAGCCCCTTCCAGCCCCGCCTATGAAGGGGCAATGTGCTGGCAGGGTGACGAGTGTTCTACTCCATACTCTCAGGATGCCCTTTTGCGCACCCTATAAGACGTGAAGGGATCTGGCAGAGCAATACTGTCTCCCTGTGTGTAATTACACATAGGAAACGGTGAGGCGTCAGCTTGTACTACTGAATCTGAATTAAGCGGTACTTTCCCTGAAAATACCTGCAGGGGATGCGGTTGGATATTTCACACCTAAGTGCGGAATCCACAGAACGAACATTCCCGGCACTATAGTGCTGGGAAGTAGCTACTTAATTATGAACAACCGTTCCAAGTTACTTTGCAAGAACACCCAATATTCCCGAAATAACCTCAATGTTTCATGTAAGTTTTCTGCCAGTGGAACGTTGACGCCCTAACGGCAATGTACACATTCGAATCTACTGCAGAACACCCAGTTTTGTTTTTCCGGTCGTTACTGCCTGCCCTCCCTATTTTTGTAGGATTTATACATTGCGATTGACTGAAAGCAAAACATGCGAAGGAATTCCTGCTGACCGTGACCTTCACACAACCCGAAAAACGAAAATGTAAACGAACCGAATTGGAAGAAGACGTCAGAGAACAGTTAAAACAAAAGTACAGCCGAAGGAAAAAAAGGCAAAAACGAAAGAAACGCAAACCACTTAGCAGAAAATCTACCAAATGCAGTGAAAAACTGCCGTCAGGCATCTTGCGTAAGTCCGGTAGCTCTTTTCGCGCAAAAATGTCATTTGTGACAAAAATATTCCGAAGTACCGGGCGTTAAGTGTTTACTTATATTGTCGCCTCGAGTGACTGGTTCCACGATGGGATCTGCGTTAACTGAGTAGATGGCGTTATTTATAGTATTACTGGCTGGTTTGCCTGAAACGACGCATTTTTCCGAGCTACTTTCGTCTTCAGACAGCCAGGTTGCGTTCACCCCCCCCCCACTCTGCCTCGATTTTAATTCGAGACATGTTCCCGACGTTTCAGCCGTTCCGCCTGAGAGTTGTCCGGCTGATAAAACCTGCTTGCGCAAATTTATGAAGCAGGCTTTCTGGACTGGATCAACTTGACTAGCTCTTTGGCATGATGCCAAACCACCAAACTTCCCCCCATCAGCACCCGCACCTTCAAACATTACAAAACACCTTATCGCCACCTTCCGCGCAAGGGGGAAGTGAGCTCCTCGGCAGCTTCTCCTTGCGGCTGCATGCGAGCTCCGAGTCTGAAACTGTCACGGTGCGCCAAGCGCCGTGGCTTGGAAGGCTGCCGACCGATGCCCCAACTAAGTCAACGCAGTCTGCTGAGTTCTGTGTGTCCATGTGGAGTTGCGGACTGGTGAGGTGGGCACCAGGTTGTCACGGCCCCGCCCTAAGTGGTTTGTGACACTTACACTTGTGAGGATTGTACGTGCTCTTATGATCAGTAAGCGTAGAACGTTACCCGTAAAATAGACCGCATACTTTTTGAAGGCCAGTAATCTAGATTTTCTGGACAATTCCCCCAGGGCATGTTACGCATTCTAACCGAAATTTTGTATTGGCATATACTGTGTGAACGACAGTCATAGATCTCCCGCGTTTCCTAATATTTCAGAATAACCTTCGTCTGTGTTCACCATGGTGTTCAGCCTAAATTGCTGTGCTAGTCCACAGAAAACTTGCGTAAATTGTGATTTCATGTTTTTCAATTTTCGCATTACCAGGAGACACTGAAAAGAGCTACTATGGCTCTGATTTACTCCAGGTAGCTGTTTCCGTGTGGATGTGTTTCGTATTTCAGTCCACCTGGTAACCGATTTTTCTTACATTCATACTCCTCTTCTGTCTCCAGTCCCTGGCCAAACCGGGTTATTAACTTTTGTGTTTATTCATCTATTCCATAACTGCTCACTAATGACTCCAACATAACTCAAATGGTAATCCTTGACCGACAAAGACTTACATATTTTCACAAACAGAGCGTCAGTGCTAGTAATCAGGAGATCGCGGGTGGCACACAAAAGAACAATTTCATAAGACGAATTCGTTTGCCTAATAATTGTGCGACTACGTGGAGAACAAACTTGCCCGTACTGAAACGGTGTAGTCTTCCATAATCCGACACCGCATTTACTATGGCTGGTTCTCAGTCCGCTTCTAAATCGCTGCGTTTTGCACTTTTCACTACGACAACACTTATACACGCCGTAGTGCAATGAACAGACATTTGATAAGAAAGATGGCCTACTGGCTATTTATGTCAAGTTGAGCACAGGCGATATTATCGGACACACTTACTTAGAAGATCAGTAGTCCTCAGTCATGGTTTTTAGCAAGGGTTTTTGCATACACCAACGGGAGGTAGCATTCATTGCCCACTGGCCTGCTGAGAAAAAAGGGGATCTCCAGTTTGATCACGGTGAATATCGTTCAATTCGTAATCATGCAGGGGAGGTAGGGTCAACTGTATGCTGGCGTTCTATTCAAAAAGCCGATACTATGAGTTTACTATTGGCTTACTGACAACGGTGTAATGAAAAAGGTGACGAAGTGTGTTATTACGGACAACACACGGTAGAACTTCTCATTACTTTCTGCAATCAGCCGATTTCTTGGAGTAGGTTTCAGTGACGACTTTTCACTGAACATAGGACTGCCACGTGTTACGAGAATGTCTGACAGGCCTGCAGAATTCCGATAGCGATTAGTTTATACTGGAGGCGGCAAATCACATCCTTAGGCTTTACCCAAATATTCCATCCCTTCAGGAAACGGCTTCTTTGCAGATGTCGTCTCAACCGACTCCACTATACCTCATTGGCATCGGTAGGATTGCAGGTTGTCGAATCAACAAGTTTTTCGAGAGATTCACTTTGAAGTGGGTGTAACCCAGTGCTGCGAGTGGAGCATAATCTTTCCACACATTAGTTATAATTGTGCTCCCGGATGCAGACCATTTCCTCAGGATGTCAACAAGAGAGACCGCACTTCGATCGTTTACTTGCTCAAAAACGGCTCACCTGCGACTATTATTGTACAAACCGATCAGTTGGTCTTGTTGTTTTCGGCATCGGACGTTGTACGTTCTTCGTCTAACCGCGCTTTCGTTAATATAGACCTCTTTACCCTCACCACCAACTTGGGCGACTCCCCATCGAAAGGCGTTATAGCATACAGTCCTTCACGCGGCGTACCAGGAGACGGCCGTTGCCAATCTTACCCGCATATTGCGCCACCGGCGAGCCCCAAAACGAAACCCACTTAGATTTCCAGTACCATCGACATTGGAAGTCGACTATTTTCAAAGATAGATCGTCTCCTTAGGAATTGCGCTTTCCGGTATTTGAGGCAACGTAATGCAATACCATCTGCTGGCATGCAAAAGGTTTTAATATGCGTCATATTTCCAAAGCCGCAGTTCATTTGATGTGTAATTATCTTCTCCTGCCATTACTCAGCGACTGTTGACGACTGTATACAATCTTCTGGGCGTATGTGGTCTGTAATCCGTTGGACACCCTGGCATATGCTGGCCCTGCTTACTGAACCGTGCATCGGCCCTACAATATACAGGAGGGAAACGTTAGAGTACGCTCTTGATAGTGTTCTCCCGATTTTTGTGACATCAGGCTGCGTTCCTGCGAAATGTCATTCAGCAGTATAGACCCCAAGCAATTAGGTTGAGCTGGGACCTAACTGTAGCGCTAAACTGACCGATGGCCGTTGGTGTGCATGGGAAGGATGATGAAATGTGACCATAGATCATTGTTGAATTGTGGGCAACAGTGTGTGTTAGCGGAGAACCTTTCAAATGGACTACTGTCATGTGCGAATGACCTTGTGAGTGTTAACTGACAGGGTATTTACCCCCACCGGCCGTTCGTTCGTCTCTTTCGTATCTTTTGTTCTGTGTCGTTTCTACAGTTGCGCTCCAGCGCGGTTTCNGTGCCTGACCTACCAGGAACGTTGCCCTCCTGTAGGCCTTTATCCCTTGTGGTTTCGTCGACTAAAAAGGGATCATTTTTACTGTTTAGGCTATTAAATAAATCGTACTTTCGGCCAGCTGGCTACTTTAAAACATCTGGACCACCCTCGGCGCAATAGTCCCGGTGAAGTATTTTTATTTCTTCCTCTGGCACGTTCTGTTAAATATCGCCCTTTGTTTTCTGTGAACACAATTGTAATCTGAAACAAATTACCCAGGGACAAAAAATTCTGCAAAATTATTCTTCGTTTAAGAGAATTACTACTCGTTTTTCGCGTTCAGAAAATTTCCCACAAATTTTGGGTGCTGAATCCGCCTATTTAATCTACCGCATTGATTGAGGTTGTAAGAACCGAAAGGCAAGTTTGTCTAAAAGAGAGAGAAAAACGGGCGAGCGGGAAAGAAGGAGGCGGGAGGTTTCGTGGCGTGTTTTGAGTGCGCCTTCTCTCTGGTGTTTCAGGTGAGGACAGTGAACGTCGGCAAGGAAACGCCCAAGACCCCGTGGATATCGTACCGCCGAAATCACCTCCCTGACCAGCAAGTGTTTCCTCTTCCCTCCTTTACCCCTTGAGACATTCCGCGTTTTCACCTCCCTTGTCCTCTCCTTTTCGTACTGCTCCCCTTTTCCCAATATATCGTTTACCTGTTACATCTTCTTCGACTGTTCGGATTACGTCTGTACGTTGAGACATTGTCTGATCGCCTGAGGACAAAATCTAAGCCCAACCGTTCAGGAAAGGTGGAGACGGCCCCATCCCCATCTCCTTCTATCCAGCGAGTCGACGTAAGCCAGGAACCAGCCTCCCAACTGAAGTCCCAGGACGGTCCGCCTACTACAGTGGTGGCAGCGCAACGACCGTGCACACAACCCCTGAACATGTCTGGCAACAAAGTAAACACAACGCGCACCGTCGACATACCACCCTACGATGGTACCGAGTCTTTTACAGTTTGGCTCAGACGCGCGAAGTTCTATTTGCGGGAGATCTCAGAGGCCGACCGGCCCTGGACATTACTCAAGGCCCTCGCGCCTAAACAGTTGGATAAAGCGCTCGACGCTGGTCTCGACGCCGATCTTCCCTTTGACACACTTGGCCAACGCCTGGCCAACCTGTTCAGCCATGCTTACTCCTTCGGTGACGCAATGGAACAGTTACAACAACGGAGATTGAACCAGGATAAAAGCCTTACCCAGCTGGTGGAGGATCTAGAACGCCTGACGACTGTGGCGTTCCCCTCTTTGGGCTCCGCAGATAAAGACAACACAGTACTTTATTATTTTATTAAAGCACTGCCGGCATCCGACCTTTCACGCTCGCTATTGTTGCAGCCGCCGGACAGTTTACAACAGGTTGTCACCAGGGCCGAACGCTACCTGCGATTGTGCCCTTCAACCTCCCGTTCCCTTCCCCCTGAAGACGCACACGGTCGAGATGCCCACTCTACGTCCGCGGGACGAAGTACCTTCTATCCCCCACGACGTTTCAGAGGCCAAACACGGCCACCCTTCAATCATCGAGGACAACCGTTCCGCAGGCCAGGTGGACAAATGTTTCAGAACAACCATATCTGCACCTGTCAGAGGACAACGGGTACGGTCTCTATTACTTCTTGCACCAGCTCAACTTTATCAGTTACCCCTTTTTATGCCACAGTAACCGTAGCTGGTCAGACTGTACGGGCGTTGATTGATACGGGAGCGACGGTATCCCTAGTTAACCCGCGGGTCTTACAACCAGGTATCCACCGCCAGCGTAATGACATTCCCCACCCAGGGAGATTGACCACGGCCGACGGATCACGCTTAATACACCACGGGACCGTGCCGCTCACATTGACGCTCCCCTATTTCACAGCCGAACATAGCTTTATCATAACACGCCATCTTACGTGGGACATACTCCTCGGGACTGACTTCCTCGCGCGTTACGAATGCCACATTGATGTACGGAATAGGCGAGTTGAATTCCGACATACCGACGCGGAAGGCCCGGCTGAGCCCCAGGTCGTAGGCGAAACGGCTGCCTGTGCTGCAATACAAGCGCCAGTTCAAATTCCCCCGACGTGCATTGACGATATATTACCCACGACAGACCGGGCCGATATAGAGACGGAGACACTCAAACGGATGTTACTTGGGTTTCACGATGTCTTTGCGTGGGACGAGTACACTCTGGGCAGAACCAGTTGTATACGACATGCTATTGAAACCGGCACAGCGAAACCAATTTGGCAACCGCCACGGCGCATTCCAGCCCATTTGCAGAAGGAGGTCGATACGTTATTAGATAGTATTTTGGCGACGGGGGTGATAAAACCCTCCCGTTCGCCTTGGGCATCACCAGTAACTTTAGTTCCGAAGAAGGACGGCAAAATACGTTTCTGTAGCGACTACAGACGCTTGAATGCAGTAACCACACGAGATTCGTTTCCTCTACCACGTATTCAGTGTACTCTTGATGCCTTAGCTGGGTCCCGATGGTTCTCCACTTTGGACCTAAAGTCCGGCTATTGGCAAGTGGAAGTAGAACCGGCAGACCGCCAAAAAACGGCGTTCATCCTACCACAAGGATTGTAAGAATTCGAAACGATGCCTTTCGGCCTCTGTAACGCGGCTGCTACATTCCAACGGCTGATGCAGGTAGTGTTGTCACACCTCTATCCGCGCCAGTGCCTCATCTACCTTGACGACGTTATTGTCTTTGGCAAAACTATCGCCCAGCATAACGATAATCTACGCGCCGTGCTCCTAGCGTTACGCGAGGCAGGCCTTACGCTTAATCCACAGAAGTGCCAATTCTTGCGAGAGAAGGTTAATTACCTAGGACACGAAGTCAGCCCGTCGGGTATCAAAGTCTCAGCCGAAAAGGCGGGAGCTATTCTCACTTGGCCGACGCCAAACTCCACCACGGAAGTCAGAAGTTTTATCGGGTTGGCGTCCTATTACAGACGGTTTATTCGCGATTTTGCAGGTATTGCGCGTCCGTTACACCGACTTACAGAGAAAGGGCGCGAATTTCGTTGGACGGACGAATGCCAGGCCGCGTTTGATGAGCTGAGAACCCGCCTGTCGAGAGCACCGATACTTATGCTCCCCAATACCACCGAGACGGCGCCACCCTTCGTACTGGACACGGATGCCAGTGCCTTCGCCATGGGAGGCGTACTTTCGCAATCCGACGATAACGGCCTAGAACGCGTTATCTGTTTCGCTAGTAAAACACTCACCAAGCCACAACGAAATTACTGCACATATCGACGTGAATTTTTGGCCATAGTCACCTTCGTCAAACAATTTCGGCCATATCTGCTAGGAAAGCCGTTCGTCATACGCTCCGATCATAAGGCTCTGCAATGGCTACAAAACACGAAGGACGCAGAGGGTCAACTTGCTCGCTGGCAGGAAATGTTACAGGAATATCATTTCACTTGTACATATCGTCCCGGGAAACAACACGGCAACGCCGACGCCTTGTCTCGACGGCCAACAACGCCAGCCACACACGATGAAGACCGCGCGATAGGCGAAATAAACGCTATTTACGCCAGCGAACCAGCTAGACACCATTGGGCAATAGCCCAGAGCCCAGACTCGGATACCGCAGTAGTTTACGACCACCTGTTAAACCGGCGACACCGTCCTACGGACGATGAATTGCGGGGGTCGTCAGAAGAAGCACATATATTGCGGAGCCAATGGCCACGGCTTCATATCGACGAAGATATCCTTCTCATTAAGGACGAGAGCACAAAAGCCGACAGAGTAGCAGTACCAGGCAGCCTCGTACACGTGGTCCTCACGGATCTACACAACGAGTTAGGCCACGTCGGGCAAGCCAAGACAGAAGCAGCCACTCGGCAACGATTTTGGTGGCCCCACCTAAGAGGACACGTCGCCACCTTCTGCAATACATGCACCACGTGCGCTAAGTTCAAAGCACCTAGACAACTCCCACGTGCACCGTTGCAACCCATGCACACTAGCTTTCCGTTCCAGCGGCTGGGCCTGGACATCATCGGCCCCCTCCCCTTTACGACAACCGGTCATCGGTTAATACTGGTGATGGTGGATTATTTCACCAAATGGGCGGAGGCTGTGCCGCTATTACGCCAAGACGCAGTGTCGCTCACCAACGCAATCTTTAACAACTGGATTTGCCGGTTCGGTGTTCCGTTGTCGATACATTCCGACTGCGGGGCTAACTTCGATAGCAAACTGCTGCAAGAGGTCTGTGACCTCCTCGATATATACAAGACCCGCACCACCCCAGCACATCCCGAAGGCAACGGATTGGTGGAACGAACCAACCGTACCCTGAATCAACTGTTGAAGGCGTTCGCGGAAGACCATAATTCCCACGACTGGGATAAACGACTACCGTGTGCCATGGTGGCGTACCGTGCTAACACACACACGTCAACGGGCTACCAACCTTTCTTTATGCTAACAGGACGTCAAATTCGCCTTCCCGCAGATTCACGGTTCCCACAACACGCCGCCAACGAATACGCACCAGATAGCTACGTATGGCAGCTGCAGGATTTGCTACGCTCCACTTGCACCCTCGCACGTAACCACCTAGGAGCGGCCGCCGAACGACAGAAAACATACTTTGACCGTCAGGTCCACGGCAACCCCTACTAACTAGGCGATCTGGTTTGGCGTTTCCGACAGGTACCACCCTTAGGGACGGCGGCAAAGTTCTTTCACCCGTGGGAAGGACCATTCGTTGTCGTCGACGTCATACACCCCACCACGTATGTATTGCGTGATGATTCACGCCCCGATGGACCCACCTTCACCACCCATTTCGACAAGCTAAAACCTTACAGAGGACGGCTACCCACCGCCACCGCGGACGTAACCCCCATCATTCTCCCACATTAAGTGTCCACCCCAGTGGTTGAAGAAACAGTGGACATGACCCAACCAGACAGCCCTGCGGACAGGGCTCCATCTGAGGAGGGGGGTATGTAAGAACTGGAAAGGCAAGTTTGTTTAAAAGAGAGAGAAAAACGGGCGAGCGGGAAAGAAGGAGGCGGGAGGTTTCGTGGCGTGTTTTGAGTGCGCCTTCTCTCTGGTGTTTCAGGTGAGGACAGTGAACGTCGGCAAGGAAACGCCCAAGACCCCGTGGATATCGTACCGCCGAAATCACCTCCCTGACCAGCAAGTGTTTCCTCTTCCCTCCTTTACCCCTTGAGACATTCCGCGTTTTCACCTCCCTTGTCCTCTCCTTTTCGTACTGCTCCCCTTTTCCCAATATATCGTTTACCTGTTACATCTTCTTCGACTGTTCGGATTACGTCTGTACGTTGAGACATTGTCTGATCGCCTGAGGACAAAATCTAAGCCCAACCGTTCAGGAAAGGTGGAGACGGCCCCATCCCCATCTCCTTCTATCCAGCGAGTCGACGTAAGCCAGGAACCAGCCTTCCCACTGAAGTCCAAGGACGGTCCGCCTACTACAAGGTCATGTTCTCTGACCCTCTGGCCGGTCTCACCACGGACAGTTTCCTCAGCTGCCAGCGAACTATTGTTCTTGAATCCCTCTGTTTGGCTCAGTATCAATTTAAAGAAGATGAATGTAGACTGAAAATATCCGAAGTAGCGTTACCCACCCCTTTCTGGACTACCGTCAGTTTAGGGACAGCAGTTTTTTTCTCCTGAACCACCCAAACTACAAAAACACCATCCTCTATGCTTATTCATAAGGCTTTTTCACTGTGAGTCCGATCCCTACTTTGCCTTTCTTTAATATGGCCTGTAAACTGGCATTAGATACAATAATAATAACTGTTGTGATACCTAAATACGTACCTGTGACTTGATTCTGTAGTTTGCCACATAGGGGTCCACAGTGAAATTTTTTTACTACATTTCACATTGTTCTGGATTGCGTCTGTGTTAGCTACTTCGAACACCCGCTCTTCGTTATCCAGCATAATATTGCTAGGACATGGTGGTAGTTTTATTATCCTGTCTTCACTATATTTTACAATCCGGAATGCTTTCAAGACTTTAGTTTTCACGTCCGTTTGGACTAATTTGCTCAGAAGGCTATTGGAAAAAGTTAGATAGATAATATTAGATAGATAATTTTTATTAAAGACCCCTCGGGATCACATCAAAGCAAGTTAAGATAAATTTGCATGCGAGTTTTAGACGAGGCAGGCCGAATCTTAACAAATTGCAAGTCCTAGTTTCTGAATTAGAAGTCCATTAGGAAACATGATGATTGAGGGGTGAAAAAAAAACTCCTTGAAAAAAGTTAAAAATGATTGCATTAATTTTACAGGAGAAAAAAACCCCTCCATAAAAATAATAACAGAAAAAAGCGAGCAGGACTGGCCTGTAGGTGGCGGTATATAACGAAATGTTGTCGGTCGTCGTCAGGGTAGCAATAAATGTCAGCCTTGAAGGGTACGAATGTGGGTCAGACAGGACTGGCTTGCAAATGGCATTGTATACGGGATTCACAATTGAGATCGTCTGGGCCGGATTGGTACGCCGCGTCAAAGAGGCCAGACGAGAGGAACCGAGATGCGATCGCCCACAGCACGCTTCGAGCTCAGCCGAGCAGTGAGGAAGGGAGGCACGACCAAACTACTAGTAGACGGTGAATACTGACGGTTCCGCCGTGAGCGTCGACAGACCGCATGAGGTCGGAATGCGGGAGATGACATCAAAAACCGCGAAAATTGTCGCTATGGGGGGAAGGATAGCGATGGATTTAGAAACCAATTCAAAACAGGGGTTTCTAATGATATAATTAAGAGTTACCACTTAATCTACCACTAAATCCCAGGAGGACCCTTCTCGAAGTCAAGAATCTGAGTGTTCGGGAATGAGACCGTTAACAGTGACTTTATGCTTTCCGGTGTAAGATGGTTGCGTAATTTCGACTTGAATATCAGTAACCTAGGCGATTATCTAATTTCAGGCGGAAGATTATTCCAAAGGAAGGCATATTTGGAAGCAAAGAAGAGGGAGCGCTTAGACGTAGTACAAAGAGGCGGCGGAATCACCATGCAGGAGTTGCGCGTGGCATAAGACCGATCTCTCGGAGTGGGAGTGTCAATGAGCGGAAGACTGGAGCTAGAGTTGATGCGAAAAAGGGAAGCAAAGGCCAGCTTCGAGTCTTCTAACCCACAAAAACTTAATGTTCGCCAGCTGACATCTCTGAGTATAAGAAATACTGGACGAAGCTTGAGAGAACAGTTTCCGGGTGAAAATCCTCTGAACATTTCCGATTTTATTACGGTCGCAGGCGTTCATCAAACCGAAGAAAGGACAGCAATACTCGCGGACTGGAAGAACAAACATTTGATAAAGTCTTAACTTCATTTCCGGAAGAAAAAATTGTACGATATGAATCCACATATCTGCGCGGCTTTGGCAGAGATTCTATCTGCATGAGGTGATAAAGCAAGCTTATTTGTATAACTTAGGCCTAGGTCCTTTATGGTGAGGTATTCTCAGTGTGGGTTATTCTGAAAAATTATGGGACCAGGAAGTTTGGTAGGACCAAAAGACATGAAACTACACTTGGATGATGAAAACTCCATCTGCCATGTCGAACCCCATCTGCTTAAGCGTAGTAAATCGGCATTAATTTTTTCAACACAAACATTTGCGGTGTCCTTAGAGTATGAGTAAACACACTTGAGGTCATCGGCATAAGCAAAAGTTTGCGAATTTCCGAGTTCAGTCGAAATATCATTGATGTACAGAAGGAAGAGTAGCGGACCCAGAACCGTTCCTTGAAGTATGCCACTCGTGATCGAGTGGGGTGTCGAGTAGCTATTACCGACCATGACTTTCTGATATCGGTTGGACAGATAGGACCTGATGAAGTCGAGTAGAGACGGCCGGATGCCGAGAGCTTCCAATTTTACTAAAAGACGTCTATGGGGCACCTTGTCAAAGGCTTTGCTAATATCGAAGTAAATAACTGCCACTGACTGCCGCTCATTACGAAGAGAAGTGATTAGATTAAGAAAAGCCAAGTGGCATGTTTCGCAGGATCGTTCAGGTAAAAATCCATGCTGACTAGAGCTCAGAAGCCGATTAGCTAGACAGAAGTCAGGAATTTCATTGAAAATAATCCTTTCAAGAAGTGTTGCTAGAGACGGCGTTTTGTGCACGCCCCGATAGTTATTAACATCGGACCGAGATCCCGACTTGAAAACGGGAATGATAATTGACGTTTTCCATGTTTCAGGAAAGAATCCTTTTGAAATATAAACCGAGAATAAATGACTAAGCAATATGGGAAGGTCGGACGCTTGTTTACTAATCGAATTCGGAATCCCGTCCGTTCCTGAGCAGTGTGAGTATTTCAAACGGCTTATGTGTTTCTTAATGAGATCTGAGGAGACATCAATTGTACTAAGTGTCCTTTCTGAGAGTGATCGAAAGAAAGGGACCGGATCGGACTCGGTAGCAAGGTGTTTTGCAAAGAAAGCACTAAACAACTCCGCCTTGTCAGTGCCATCGGTGAGGCAGACTTTGTTATCATTTAGCATGGGTGGAAGTTCATGACCACGCTTAGAGGTGGACCGATGACGGATTTGCCAGGGTTCGAACCACTGAGGCCAATTGATTCTCTTTGCCTGTCGCGCGCTTGGCGCATCCTTGAGGCCATCTCAAATATCTCTGTGATTCTAAGATGAACAGATAAGGAACTAGTGGATAGGTCACGCAGTTGTCGCCTCAACTTTTTTAGTCTGTTCTGAAGAAAATGAGGAACAAGAGAATCTGAAGAATTAGGCTTGAGATATCTACGCGGCACAAACTCTAGAATGCCCTTGGAAACATTGGACTTGACATCACGAAGAATGGTTACATCGCTACAAGTGAGGAAGCCACACCAATCCAAGGATCTCATATAGTTATTTATTAAGTCGCTATCTACGCAGTCGTAGTTCATGAAAGTCTGAACGGCGCTTGTCTTTTTTGAAAAGCCAAGCGGTAGGCAACAATGAATTAATACGTGGTCACTGTCAAAGAGGTTCTTTTTAAAGCAACAGAAAGAGGAGCAATGTCATTGGTAAAGATTAGATCTAAAATGTGATTATCTCTTGTTGGAGAGCGCACCAGTTGGGACCAATTAGAAAAATTGACAATATCTTGAAAGGGCTGGAATCTGGGTGGGCAGCTATTGGAAACCCAGTCGATTTCAGGAAGGTGAAAATCCCCAGTGATTATTTTAACATCGAAAGCAGCTTCCGAAATTAATTTAAAGATTTCACAGAGTTGTAAATCATCACTGGCTAAAGAATTTGGGGGATTGTAGATACAGCCAATAATTGTCTTTCTTTGCGGCGAGAGAATAACAGATGCAAAGCAGAAATTTCCCGTGAATGAGGAAACATCCAAGTAATAGGGAGAGTGCTTTAGGTAGGATTTAAGATAAGGAAGACAACCACCCCCACGCCTAGTCGTGCGGTCTTGGCGGTAAAAATCGAAGTCATCTATGAGAAGGGCAGAGTCAGGAATTAGAGAATGTGTCCGAGATTCTGTTACACATATAATATCAGGCGTCATTTCCAGAGCAATGGCTCTGATTTGGGCCATCTTTTGTATAACAGACCTGGCATTCAATAATATATTACCTACTGTGGTTCGAACGGCAATGCTATTTTCGACGGTATTTTAAAAAAATTTGGAGGCGGATATGGAAGCTGCGAATTAATGACACTTGGAGAATAAGTACCAGTTAATTTAGAGTTATTGACGTACGGGGAGTCAGCAAGAGAAGGCTGAGTATGAGACCTAAAGGAGGTGGGGATATAGTTTTCAAACATTGGAATGCTAGGGGAGTTAGAACATGGATAGACTTGTTGGTAGTTAAATAATGGAGGAAGGGGAGGAGGAGGAGGGAAGCTAGAAGGAAAGTAGGGGCTAATGGGTGAGGGTAGGCCACAAAAAGACTGAAATGGTGGGAAACCAGGTCTAGATTGGAAGTCAAAGGAGATAGGTTGACGTACCTGAGAGCAATTGGCCTTAAGTGGTGGGAAGCCTGAACTAGGTTGGGGCATAAATGATTTAGAGCATTTCATGTATGAATTATTTGCTGGATATATAGTAGGGCTTTGATAAGTAACCGGTACGCAGGACAGAGAATTATTTGGGGATATAATTGGAGCTGCGGGGTTTGTAGACGTGCTGGGCTGAACAGACTTGTTAGATCTAAGAGAAGGCGTCGTACCCCTAAACGGAACTGTACTAACTATATTTTGGGTCGGAGTCTGATTCAATTTTCGAGTCTCACCGTTCTGACGCCAGGCCACGGGTGACTTAGCTGTAGACCTTACAGCACCCAGTGGGACAGGAGAAGTTATCGGTCTAGCTGATGTAGACGGATTTTCATGTGTCTCAGCGGGACTATCCGGAGGATACGAAACGACAAATGGGGCTGCTGCTGCTAGTTTAGGGGCAGGCAAATGCGTCAAGTGGCTTGAGTGAGATGGAGATGTAGGAGAAAGAGGAAGGAGGGAGTCAGATGTCGCAGGAGTAGGAGAAGCTGAATCCTTACGGCCACTTGTATTATGACCGAGTTGGGGAGCATTAGACTGAGATGCAGTAGGTTTACGTGAGAATAGAGACCCGATTCTACGCTCCATAGGAGTAAGATCATGACAAAGGAAAAATTTTGCCTTTTCTAGGTACGCAGTGACACGCTCTCGATGAGTAAGGATTGTGTCAACCTAGATTAATGAAAACAATTTGACTAAGATGGGTGGATTTGTACTACGGGAGGACAAGCGTTTGGCATCAGCTATTTTATAGTTGAAACCACATGAATACAGGAAACTGGCCGCAACATCAATTGGCCGAGCAGATCGAGGAACATTTTTTAGCAGGAAGTTGTAAGAACGCTTCTGTCTATCACTAGATTCACTGGCGATCAGGTGAACAAGTGAGTCGAGACGCCTACATTCTTCAGAGGGAATATCGGAGATGTTCCCGTCGAATAAATGTCCAAGAATTGTCAGCAAAGAGCCAAACTTTAGCATAAAGTCATTGCAGTGGTCAGGTGCAGACAGATTAAGCTGCCGACCAATTACAACGGGTGACGACTGACTAGTAATATCATCTGACTTAGATTATGGTAAAGCTTCTGACTTACGTTTAGTTAGACCATGCTTACTTACAGAAGCCGAGAGCTTACGTCGACCAGTGACTTTTGGTCTCATCTTGTCTCGAGGCAATTTGTGATTAAGAAAACTTCTGGCAGACAAGTTGACTGAATTTCAGCTAGGGGCTAACGATGTAAAAATAAATAACAACAGTTAGAGAGAAATCGGATGCACAAAATGAGAATTGCAAAGTGCGATTAGTGAACAACGGGCATAGACTGGCAGAACTCAAAAGGAGATGGCAGCAGGCAGTTCTGAGAGAAGAGGCCTGTATTTAAGTAAATTCAACCAAAAAACAGGTACTAAAATCGTTAGGTCTCACAGAAAAACCACTTAAAATAATATCCTCCACTTATCTTCAAATTTAAAACCAGCGGCTTGACCTCTAATGCACGGTCATCAAATTTGATTGCATTTGATTCAGACGAGCTCTGAATAATTATACACTGTTGGTGGTCTCGATGATCTTCATTTTATCCTTCTTAAGGATTTTTTTCATGGATTTAAAGGAGACTGACAGTGCCCAAGTGGTGCTTAGCTCGTAGGTACTCGCAAAAGATAAACATGGATACTAGCCATGGACACTCGTGTGGAATTCTGTATTCTTTCTGATGTAAACAAAACAGTTTCTGTAGGCAGTGTTTGTTCCTGGCTGCAACTCGTCCATCAATGTGGCGAAGAACATGGGACTGAAAAGGACATATGAGCGCTCGCGGAGTCCTGCGTCATCCCATTCGTCACCGCCCATACTGCCCGCGCTGCCTTATTGTCCGCGATAGACTTTTCGTCGTGGAGTTGTCGTACTATCTGTTTTAAATTCTTCTGACATCCGGATTTCTGGATTACTTCCCATTGTCCATTGCCGTCGACTCTATCACAGGCCGTCGTTAAATCTACGAAAACTGTTTAGAACCCGGTCAAAGTTTGTTGACATTCCGTTTGCACTTGATGAGCAGCGAAATTCATGTTGGTCAGTAAAGCCAATTGGTGTCTTTGGTGTAAATGATAGAGGCCCATGTGAACTCCATTTAAGCTGTTCATGTCTGCATGAAATGCATCTTAACTGCAAAGATTTTACAGACACTTTTGGTATGCGAGATGCATAAGAAAGATGGTGAAACAGGAGGATTGAATAGGTGAGAAATTTGCGAAAAAGCAGCAAACAATGCATTCACTGCATCTGCATGCAGTATGTGAGGCAGTGTCAAAGTTAATGCAAATAAAGACTTATTGAAATTAAATCAGTACTATATTTATGGTCACATCAGCGCCCCGTTGGATAGGGAACGGGTTTCCTTCAAAATCCGCAGACCCTCAGGCAGAAGTCATTGTTTTCAGTTCATTTCAGTTTAGTTTATTGAGGGAAATAGGCGCAAGACTTTGAGTACCCTATTTGCAACGTAAACAATGAGTGCTGTACAGATAGATGTTTGGGCTGAAATAGTTCGAACAGGCCCATAATGGTGGGACAAAATGGCAAGGAGTTACAGGGGGTGAGCTCGAATTCTCATCGCTCTTTCAAGTGGAGATGAGGTTTATGGAGAAGGTTACAAGGGAAAATTTTGTCTGTCATGCTGAGGAGGGAGAGGCCACTGGGGCTGTCACAAAATTGCGCGGCTTCTCCGGCATCTGTATAGGTGGACAATAATGCCGTGGCTGAAGTTCGAAGGAATTTTTTATGTCCTATATGTACTGCAATAGCGAGATGAGTCTGTTCATGAGCTGACGGCGACATACTTGCAGAATTTTAGTTGTAAATGATTCAGTCCTAGGTGTCCCATCGCTGGACATATCATGCACTGGTTTGATGGCGTATTGCATTAAGGGCAAATGGCGGACTTCTGTGTGGTTTCCATTTTAAGGGAGGCTGTTGATGACATCAGCGAAAATTGTGGATGGTCCATTGAGGAAGCCTAACAAAAAGAAATGCTTCGGCCCCATCGGCTGAAGTGCCTATAGGTTAAATACTAGTTCGGGAGACTAGTATTTTGATTTAAGCAAAACCGACGGTAAATTGTAGAATCCGGATATCGATTATACATAGAATAGCCTGTAAGGCGCCATTCAAAACGAGGGCAGGTTAATTCTTGGGCCACCATGAAAAAATCTAACTCTGTCCGCGAATAACCAGTTCATTAAGTTTCATGACTCGGACACACGTGCGTACACAGTCGCAGAAGGCCATGCTCCATTTGAACACGCCATCCCTCGACGGACGCAACATAAGCCACCAGACATACCACACCATCAGCAAATGCAGCATGCACTAAATGGACTACAATTGAGCTTGCTCCACAAGGCAATCGAGGCAGCCTCTGCCACTTGTGTCAATCTCTCTCAGGCAAGACCTAACACCGTCGACACATGTCCTGGCCTCGTCAGCGACTATTGCCGCCCGCGAGGGCAACCCAAGTTTCTGTATACAATAAATTTTCCTTCTGGAGACTTATCTTTTCCGATAACTGATGATTGTACCGCTTCGAGTACACTCTCACTCCTTCGACGCCACAAATTATCGACCGCGACGTGATCGGAACGCAACCGCAAGGCGTGGCTGAGCACAGTCGTCGGGAAACTTTCACTCGACCTTATCCCGTTGTTTTCACTGTGTCGCCTGTCGTGACCGAAGATAGAAAATCGCAGCTGCTGACAACTTGTCATGAGTCAATATGGATGTCATCAAACAACCTTTACCCATCGATTGCAGGCCATGCTTTTGATCCAGTCTAACAGAGATGTCCCCCATCGGTGCCGTCGCCGGGGGTGTTCTTTCCAACATACGATATCTTGCTTCCTGAATTACCAGCAGTATCTCCCTACTCAAACCAACAAATACCGACACAGCACACAGATTTGCAGTCAGCGTTCTAAAAATAATTCAAATACCGGCTTTCCTCGACCGTCCTTATTATCTTAACTCTTTCCTGCCAGTGGCGGCCGCTCACGCTGCCGCTAGCGCTGCCACTCAGTTTTACTATTCCTCCTCTGTTCGGATTCTTCACCCAAACTCCGGTTGGGGAAGGAGACACTTGTAGTGGCACTACACCGGGTGTCTGTCGCGGTTACTTGCACATACGCACCGGTGGCGGTCTGGTTCTCGTTCAATCGCGACTGTCCAAAGCGGTCTGTTGTCTTCAATTCCGGCTCAGGGGTGCTGTCGCCCAAGGCACTGTGGTACATTCCACACAGTTGCTGGGGACGCCGCTCTCACGGCGCCGGAAGTTTTCCCTCGTTCGGCTGCCAGTTTATTCCAACCGATTCATCGATACTTCCGTACAGAGTGCAGCATCCTCCCAACTGGCGCCTAGCATTTTCCCTTTGTATTGGGGGCCGGGCCTGAAGGTCGTATGGGCCAAGGTCTGTCCACGACTTAAGTTGTCGTGAGAGCTCTACGGGAGAGGGATTGAGTCCATCCATATGACACTTCAGCACGTTCCTCATTGCAGTATACCTGTCACAATGTGCTGCGCGTCGTGGCTCTAAAGGGTTGTCCAAGGACGGTATAACTCGGAAATTGCAGTCAGCCCTGTGTGCATGTGTGTGAAGTGGCTGACTGGCAGACTGACAATCAGGCGCTATAGTTTCTTCTTAATTTGCCCTCCACAGCACTAGCATCCATGTGAGATCCTGACCCTTCATTCTTTCGCGCGAAAGCCTGGGATGCTGCCCGGAGCTCATGTCGTGTGTGGCAATCTTACCACCAGATGACTGACCGACTTGGAGAGCGGATCGGTGCTTGGTTGAGGGTAAAAAGAGTAAGGACGACTGTGGAGACTCTGTTTCCACAGCACCTCAGCGCACTTCCTCATCATAAACAGTCGTCGTGGCAGCAGGACGTAGCCAATACGATTTTAAGGCCTGGTCCCGAATAACAAAGGTGTTGGGCGCCAGTTGAGAAGACACTGCATTCCGTACATAAATTTCGGAGAACTGCTTGGAATTAGCAGGCAACCGGAGAGGAGCGCACGTTCGGCGCCAAGAGAGCGGCGTCCGAAGTGGCAGTGGAAGATGTCCCACAGCGCCATGGGTAACAGCATTCTTCGCTGACCTAGAAGATGATTGGCCGAGAACCCACGGCAACTGGTACGCACGTAAAAGTATTCGCGAGAGACGCAGCGCTGCAACAGGCGCTCGGAGTAGAGCTGATACAGAGTTTGACGCACATTTAAGCTACCGCAGTGTGCTAAGAGCCGTGGCTTGGAAGGCTGCCACCTGCCGGTATAACTCGGTCTTCCTATCGGAACGGAGAGTCAGGTCACAATGGCTTCTGCCGCGTGTGGCTCTTAGGGCACTCCCACTCAGATGGAATTCGAGCCGGCCGCTTCTTTTTTCTGCGAAAGCCTGGTTAATCATGAGCGGACCAGGTGTGTGAGGCACGCGAAGGCAAGCTGCTTTGCCTTATCTGCCAGTGAACCTGATCTTACCCAGGTTGTTCTGACTTAGTCTTGCCGCCGTGTCCGGAAGCACGAGGAGGAGAGTGCGGCAGATGCTGCGCAGGTCCGTAGTCATTATAAACCAATTCACGCGCAAGTCGCTGTCCCGGCATCCACCATGTTGTGGGGTCCATTATAGACACCGCTGTTTGCAACGGTCGAAAGAACATCGCGAACGGAACGTCGTACCCGATAAGATGCACACACCATTTATACGTAGTGTGAATTGCTTGTGACGGGTTTTGTGCAGAGTACCAGCACGCGTAGGTGGAGGCCTTACGGTCGCATCAGCTACGCGTCCCATCCTAATTTCGATAGACTTGAATCGGGCGGGCCATCATATATCGGAGCGAGATGAAAGGATGAGGTCGAAATTGAGATAGAACCTACTCTCATGACAAATCAATGCGTCCCCAATTACAATCAATTTGACGCACTTCGGTGTATCACAAAGCCGTCAGTCGGATTTGGACGATTGTTAGCTGACATGGTAATCGTCCCCTATTCAGAACTGAGAGTCAGGCTTCAACGGTTCCATCTTAATGTGGTCTTCACGGCATTTCTTTTTGCGTAAGATCTCGAGTCTGCTAACAAAGCTAGGTACACGAGAATTAGATGGCAGATTGTGAGATAGATAAATGGAGGGTGTGCTTGGGTTTACGAGTAACCGAGCCCACGTCAACCTGCGGCCCTTTACTTTGTCCTGCAGTCCGGAGGCGACGGGTGATGTGGTGAGAGAGTGTGAGGCAGGCGAGTCAAAAGTCCACTTCAATAAATACATGTCCGCACACAAGCCACCACTGGGTCTGTCTTCGGAAGCGTTGGTGGACATCTTTGACCGCAGTGGCTAAGCTATCAGATTCCTCAGTAAGTACACGTCCAGTGAACGGGCTTTTAGCAGTGGTTAAATGGGAGACTGTTATCGAACACATGCCCTAAACCAAACTGTCGGTGCCATTTTATCAAAACGAAATCGTAAATTAGATGAGCCCACAGGCGAGAATATTGGGAAGTCGAAAGTAATGAAATTGACTACTAAGGTTGGGATCATTTGAGTTTAACACCGCTGAGCTTGAAATGTAGCAGGATGCTAAAGGAACAATGTGTCTGACTTGTGCTCACAAGACGGTTCGTCAGTTGCGCAACAGGTTCTTGTTCGAAATAGTTTGCGAGCGAACCTTGGAGGCGCAATATCGGAAAGTGCGAAGAGCGACGATGAAACTGCCCACTGGGTCTCCAAAGCCAGCCAAGTGTAAGACGTAGTTTAGAATCGCCGCGACCCTCACCTTAGTGCAAGACTCAGGATGGACAGGACTGCAGTCCCGATCATGCTACTGTATGGTTGAAAACCTGGATGGTCTACACCAACCAAACAAAGAAGCCGAACCCAGCTGCGTCCGGAGAGAACTGAAGCTTAGGTCGCGAAACGTAATCCTAGACACGAAAGTCTTAGCAAGGACTGGAGTCCTCGGCATTCCCGCCATGCTGAGACAACTACAATCGTTGATGCAGTTGTGTTAGAGCGGCCGTCTCGTGATGATTTGCGTCTCCTACTCCAGCGACTATGCCACGGCGACGTCGCCGCGGTGTCCGCCGACGAGGACAAAAAGGGTTTCACCGAGACACGCCGATGTCTTCCCTCAATCATATTTAGATGAACCACGAACACCCGAGAGAACCCCATTCAGAATCGATAGACCTAGGGAACCGCCGTGAAGACTGGAGCAGCCATCTTCGAATCCTACCGAATGGTCGCTGCCAAAACAAAAAAGCGAATTGCAAGTCCCAAGCGTCGCGGACCGCCAACACAAATACCCAACGTCTTTCATCATCTCTATGCCCCATGCGGTAACAACAGGGCGACCGCATCTACTGCCCCCGAAAACCACGACCTCCACCACTGACGGGTAAACTCTCATTGTCTTGTCATCTACCACCACCACCAATACCACAACCTCCGGGGCGACAGAAATGTCCACCCAACCCGGCGCCCCATCACCAACATCAACCCCGATTCCGGCGATGAGGACTCGATCGCAACCTGTCTCCATTGCGACCTTCACATCATGCACTGCGATGCGAATCCACCGCACTGAGACCGGTGACACAGTGCCTGGAGCCCGACTTACACCCATCACAGGTGCGTCGTCTACTCACGATGTCAAAGGACGTTCACAAATCACACGAGTTTTTGCGGCCACATGCGCATCCACGACAGGCGAATTGACTGTAGTGTCGACACGCCAAACACACCTCGCACATCTGAGGGCCCCTCTACGACCGATGCCATCAACTCCTCCCATCAGCGTCTACACCACGAGCAGCATTATCGCCACCACCGCCACAACAAACACAGCAACGCAGCAGTTATCAGCCTGTCCTGCCCGCATTGCCACAGCACATTTAAGCCACGCATCGGCCTGGTCGATCACTTGCGAATTCATCACTGACACTGGCGAACCGGTGCAAGAAGTGCCAGT
>CACRXP010000379.1:270756-288713 GCA_902702965.1 Spirometra erinaceieuropaei | reverse complement strand
GCAACGCCGTCACCACACCTTACTCCAGCCAACATAACACATATAAGCCCGCCTCACAATACTCGAGACACGGACAGGGCGTGCACCGCCCAGGCCAGTGGGAAGTATGGTTTTTGGTGTAACCTGGTGAATGACCAGACCGGGTGTGGCCCACATAGAGGGGCTACTGTAGCTCTGACGCGCCCCGAAACTATCATGATACGCTAGACGTCGTGGCTTTGAAGGCTGCCAACTGATAAGATAACTGGGCCATAGTGGTCAGTAGTGTATGTGGAGTGACCGGGTTGAGGACCGAGAGTCAGACTCAATGACTCCCTTTTAGTGTGGTCCCTATAGCCTTTCCACTCGGAGAGGATCCGATTCGTCCTCTCCTATGGGACGGGATCGTGTGTGGCACGTGCACGGTCCGTTTGACCTTGTCAGCCACTGCGTCCAGTCGTCCTGACTGTATGTTGCTACAGGACGACGAAAGTTTGGGAGTGCGGCAGGGGTTATGCAAGCCTGTCGCCACTATGTACGAATTCACGCGTAAGTCACCGTTTTGCGCCCACTCCGTCGTGGGGCACACGGTGGACCTCGTCGCATGCGACGATCAAAGTGAATGATGCACAGAAGTTGGCCTATCTCATGAGATACTGACCAAATCTCTCAAATGTTTCTGATTGGAAAGGATTACTAAGGTGGGCTTGCAATGCTGATTAGCATGCAACATAATCCCAGGATATTTCCGTCACGCCAGGATGCCGGCTTCTGAATTAACTTTCTTCCGGCCGCCAACAAAAACCATACTTAGTAAAAAATGACTATGTGATGTGAATTCCCTCATTAATTTTCAATATCTTCAAAAATTCGAATACATTTCGCATAAACATGCACAACGATATTCTTTCTTTTGCTCATCTGTTAGTAAATTACGTCTTCCTCGAATTTCGCACTCCAAAGAAGGCCATCTCCTGGTCTTAAAGTGTCTAATTATGAGATTTCTTGCACCGTAAAATGTCTATTCATATAGTATTGCATCAGATAGTTTATTAATGCTGCCTATGAAATTAACAACAGGGCCCGCATTCATTGCAAAATTTCATTAGCCTTATATGATGTCTTCTTAATAGCAGAGACAAAATATTTGATCTACCTAACACGGAGTTTGCAGTATGAAGTTTCAGAACGCTAAGCGCAAGTGCAGCTGGCGTTTGTGCTCTAACTTTTAAGGATCAAAAAACTTTCTTTAAAACAAGGCGAAGCCTTTCCCACCAAGTAAAAAAACATGAATAAGACATGAATTTCTACCAAGGGACTACAAGAATAATATTTCTGCGCATGTGTTACATAAAATATATTTGAATTAAGACATCGCAAAATGCTTCAGTGGCCACTTTTTTACGTGTTCCTTCCACAGGCGGTCGAAAAGAAGTCCATTAGGAAGTCGGCATCCTGCCGCGACCGAAATATCTTGGGGTTACGTCGCACAACAATCAATATTACAACCTCAACTAAGTAATCCCTTCTGGTTGAAAACACATTTTTGAACCTCGGCTAACACTTCATGAGATAGGCCAGTTAATGTATATGTACTGCTACTATTGGTGCTCTCCTCAATGATACACGTTCCCAAAATAACTGAAATAAGTTGCATTTGAGCACTTGCCGATTGTTGTGTAGCACCCACGACGCCGATTGCCGGATTGCCTCCAGGCAACGACTGTTTATAGACGTTTGTCTCTCCTCGTTTTCTACGTGTATGGCGACTTTGTGAGATCTGAAAGTCGGAAACGCTAGTCCCCCTCCAAGCAGTCTGATGACCATAAAGAAGCGCACCTTCAATCACCCGCTAACAGAACAGACACAGAGGACATAACCGCTACGGACGAGACCGGCCTCTTGAAACAAAGACGACTTCAGGGGCAGTTGGTGATTGGGAGCAAGACGTAATGTAGGAACTGCCTTCACCAAAAGAAACAAAGTAGACAGGTAATTAACTCCGCCCAACGCAATGAAAAACCAACCAAGAATAATCGAACTGTCTCAGGAGAAAATTAACTACGCTCGATAGTGAGGAAGCTGAAAATTAGACGCGGCCAAAGACAAACTAGAAGGGGGCTGCACTCCCCCGCGCCTGTACCGAAGACGAATAAACTTATAGCTGTTTTAGAGTTGCGAAAATCCCCATTGAAAGATTCAGAAGACTAGTTGTCCCTTATTACCCTCCTTCCCATACTCCCATACCAAACTATGAAAAGACAAACTTTAACAGATTGCTCTTATCACCCCGTCCCCATATAAATGTAATGGCCTGCCGCGCACTTATCTAAGACAAACGTATGCTCGCTAACTAGTTTTCCGAAATCTACAGCATCTGAAGGTTTTCATGCACTAGTTGGAGCAGACTCCACCAGCTGAGGACTGCGTAGAGGTCAGAGTGGGAAACTGCAATATACGACTCCCGCGGATTTGCACAGAGTACAATCTCTTCATAACAGACACCACATCTCACCTGCCCAGTAACAATTAGACGTGGATATGGACGTTCTCGACCAAGTAGACCGTACCAGTCAAAACGCAGATGAACGCGGCCTGCATCCCTGCCGTGGAAGTCCCTGGAAAGGACAAAAAGGGGAGACGCAGCGTTCCATCTATTGCCCTGCTTAGGTCCCGGTACCTAGCCAGGAGGTAGAGGATGAGCTTAATGCCGCCGTCTGTCTTTGAGGCCCGACTTGCGAGGCTCTGTCTAACATACTGACTAGCAAAGACAGCATGTCCGCGCCGACATCCTTGCAGGTGTTTTGAACTGCTTTGGGCGTCACTGAACTTAAAAGGCAACCTGCCACCCAGCCATAAACGGCAAGACCAGTAGGCTCCACAAATAGTTAAAAGCGCTAAATACGATCCGAAGAGCCAAACGGATTCCTACCCACTGAGTCTGCATAGCATTCGTACTTGCCCAGAAATCAAATCAGCCACCTGTCTGAATGAGCATTTGTCAGATTCGCGTTTTACGACACATTCGTCGTTCATGTCGGTATAAACACGAAAGAGGGCACCTCATGGCACAACCGTTGCGCTTGTGTGGTGATTTGAACTAACAGCAGTGTCAGGTCTATTGGGGTAATCGGAGATTGAACATTGACGGACGAGCCATTTGGTTAATTTTACAAAATTTCTGGACTTAATATGGAGGTGAGGGGGCCTGGATTATGTCTAACAAAGAATTGTGGAATAATTGCTGTCTCCTTCCTGACAAAATTGTGGGGCTAAAAAAGAAATTAATCCGCTGTTTCAGCGGTGAATAAAGAGATCTTACCAAATACAAGTATGCAAGCCATAGCCCCAAATACCATTTTGGTAGGCGCTAACTGTTCTACAAATGTCGTTTAATCCTGGGTACGTTGCAAAAGATTTGACGAAGGATAAACGAGGGGAAGATCAGGAAAAAATCACAATATGGGCACTCGGATTTAGAACCAACAGCTTATGAACGCGAGTCGTGATCTCTATGCGTCTGTTTTGGTCAGAAAAAGGACACATAATCCCAGAGTACGAACTAACATGCGATTACTAAAAACATGCAAAAATTCAGGAAAGCTAAACTATTCCACACGAACTGTTTGGCGGTATGAAAACAGCGTGTAACACCATTTACAGACTTAGGGGTGTCGACCATCTTGAAATCCCCCAGAAAGATCAAAGTAGTCAGTTCTTAGAAACGTCTATTAAGTTCTACGCCGGAAACCACACGTGCGACTTCTACTAAGTCAAATGACCGGAAGTCAGCTTGCGCAGTGACGAGCATTCAGAAGAGCAGGGCATTTGCGGCACAGGACGCACGCTAATACTTAAAAAGAGGGCGTCGTAACCCTTGGTAGCAAAGACCGTTGGTATTCGCTTTCTCTTCGCACACTTCCATGTAAATGCCTAGCTTATGAAGCGATTCTGATGGTCTGCCGGTAAAGAAACTAGAACTTGACACAGTTAATAGGCGCAACTATATTTTAATAGGTCATCCTAAACTGGGATTTCAAAGCGCTTATACCCATTCATGGGTTGGGGATGGATAGAATAGTCTTAAGCCATATTAAATCCTTCAAGACGTCAATTTCTTGCACTAAGCGACAGAAATTATTAGGACTGAAAGTCTAACATGATGAGCAGAAATTATTGAACGCTGCAGCTCTGTGCTACCGAATAGGAGGTAGATACACCGCATCGCGAAAATTGCTTTCAGAGACTGCGCTTAAGTTTCTGCGGGCTGAGATTTCCATAGTGTTGTGGCGGTTGCATATGTAAACTACTGAGGACTAGAACACGGATCGATCGGTTGAGGGTTGAAAGGCGCGTGAAAATACGTCAGTTTCGACCTCCGTCACTAAAAGAGGAATACGATACAGGGTTAATCTGAATAAAACTGCTTAGCATCAACAAGTTCGTAAACGGGAACGACCAGAGGATGGGTATTGTAAACAAGTTAAGGGAAAAAGACGAAAAGAAACACAATAGATAGCGAGTAGATTGCATGCTTGTCTTGGTAACGAACTATTTCCAGTCGGCTACTCATTTTCCCATAGCTTTACCTAGCGATTTTCGAACGCAGAGGGAAGACCGAGCAAAGAGAAACCAACGATTGTACTGGCACGAAACGGCTAGCGCCCGCAGCACTAACGCTGACAGTGTGGAAGATTGCAACTATCCCCCTAACTTAAAAACTCTTTGGTTGGTGGTTTAAACGAATGCAGTTAAAAACGGTGGTTTATGTGGACCGCTGAATAAATCAATGTACGAAATTCAGTGATAAATGAGTAACTTCTCTAATTGATATGTAGACAGATAGCTACTTACTGATGATCGTCAGGAGTGTTCTCCAAAATAAGGTCTGAGGCGAAACAGGTGCATTATAATGGCACGCGTGATAAGTGAATTAAGCGCACTTCTAGGGATCCTTATGAAGTTTTAGATTCATAAACACTACAATGGTTAGTACTAGGGAGTTTATATGGAATCTGAAAATATATCTTCCGTAATGCCCGTTTTTGCGTCGCTCGCGAAGCTTTAAAATTAAGAACTCAAGACCAACTGACGAGACACGGCTACTTCCCACCCAAGAGGATGCACAGACCGCTCACACCGTCAACAATGATCTAATAGAGAGTAACACGAGCAAAATGAAAAATCAGAACATCGGAACTGCCCAAGACAAGCACGCGTACGGGAATCCTCGGACCGATAAAACGCATGACCTGGAGTGCTTCGTCTATATGGCGAATTTCATAAAGGAAAAGGCAGCCTTAACGAAATAAGTGCCCTAATGACAACTGGCGAATAAATTTACACTAAAAGACATAGATCAGGCCGCAGTTTCGACTTGGTCACTGTTTGGGGCTCCAGGCTTCAATCTTCGGTTTTACTGTGGGGAAGGGGATGTATTTGGCATCTGGCTGCAAAGTTGTGTTCTCCTTGTGATCTTGCATCCATGGCCTTCGCTCGGGCGGATGATTAATTGGAGTTTCATCGGTCATGTAATGGAGCCATCGATGCCTAAGCACTTCAAATGAGCAAGATAAACTACCATTCTGGAGGGACCTGTGAACCTTCATAATCCCAGCCAAAACGGTTCCCATAAACTACCCACCGATTACGCCCTTAAGTATCAAAAAGCATGAGGTAAACAAACAAACCAACGAAATAGCGGTTGTTTTCATAGTATTTGTTGCCGAGATAGTCCTCGCCTACAAGCGTACCATCCTTCAGTTCGTCAGTTCTGAGTGGAAACAAGAGTTTCAAGATATTTAAAGATCAAACCTAAATAAAGTAACAATTGAGCCACGTATGCCGCCATTTTGTCTAATAATACTCCTGAACCTGGAGAGAACCGACATCAGAGATGCCATTGCGAAGTTAGGGGCTATCACGAACACGCCTTTACAGTTCAAGGTAAATCAAAGCAGGCGTGTCCGATGTTCGAACAGGTCTGATACAACCTACGTGGACTGAATAACGGGTGCCCCAATAATCAACACGCATACGTCACGCATCAAATATTAAAGAATACGTTCTCGGTAGGATAATAACATAATAACGGCCGAGAAAACTAATGGGAAATATAAGAGGAGGTGAAACGGGTAGGGAGAGACTAAGTCCAAAAAGTATGATTGCGGAGGGGGGCGTAGCCAGCTACGGAACAAAGTGAACAATTGTATTGCTGTTGGGACTGTGTTGATTGTTGGTGTTGGTCGTTGGTTTCAAGTTTGACTCTGAAAGGGGAATTAAAAGTGTTGGATGATAAAATGTTATCATTGGGCGGGTATGCTCGTAACCGAGCTAGTCTTCAAAAACTCCGCCGATGTCCTAATATTGTTCCGCCTTCTAACAATAATCAAACGAGATACGGAAACTAGAGCTAAGGACAGAAGCGCCCGGTGAAATGTTGGAATTCATTAACTGTTTTTCTTTGCAGAACATTTTGCTATTCCATGCTCAAGCTATTCAACTCTGTTAACAAGGATTGCGTATGCTCCTTACAGTTTGGACTGGTTTCGTGTAACATTCTTTGGAGAACAAAGCCTTGTTAACACAACGCAGGTAGTTTTACGAATGAAGATCGCGATGGTCACCAACACCAAATATGTGTTTACGGTCACGACATCAATGTGGCTGAAGTTATTAAGGATCTGGGTGCATGATAATCCAGGAGTCTTAATCTTTCGGAGGACTTCGTCATCATAGTCTGCAAAACACGCAGAACGACCTGGTTTATCCTCCGAAATTTGAAAACTAACGACATTAGAATGCGCCTTTATAAAACGTGCGTCAGACCTGGCCTGGAATACGGTTCCTTTTTATTTAGCTTCATGCGTGCTGCTGAGTAGAAGAGAATGGAACCCGTCCAACACATATTCACCAAGAGAGTTTTGACCTTCGACCGCTAATACTTGAGCGACCCGGATCGTTGTCGTCTTACAGGCCTTGACCCCTTGTGGTTTCGTCGACTAAAAAGGGACTTTTAAGCGAACGTACTTTCAACCAGTTTACTACTTTAAACCCGCCAGACCATCCCCGACGTAATAGTCACATTGAGGTTTTTTACTTCTTCCTCTTGCGTGTTCCGTTAAATATCGTCGTTTCTTTTATATGAACACAATTCAGTCTGGAACAAATTTGTCAGGAATGCAAAAATTCTGTAAAATTATTCTTCGTTTAAGAGACCCATTACTCGTTTTTCGCATTGAGAAAACCCCCCACAAATTTTGGGTGCTGAATCCACCGATTTAATCTACCGTAGTGATGGAGTTCGTGGTCTATGACCCCCGCCCCGTCTCACCACGGACAGTTTATTAAGCTGTTAGCAGACAACGGTTCTTCAGTGCCTTTGTTTGGTCCAGTACTGATTTCATCAGAAGGAAATGAGACTGCCAGTTGGGGCGGATGCGGTGAGTGTAAGTGGACGCTCCAGACACCGGTTCGACAGTCTCTGTGCTATGAATTCTCAAGTGGCCGACAGGGCTGATGTGTGGGGAGAATGTACGTGTACAGCGTGGACAGGGAAAGTCGGGGGTGTCAGGTTGGGTTTCAGATGTGGTGACAGTTGTTGAGCTGCTGATGGCGAACTCGTTGGCTGACGGGGTAGGGGTTGAGCTAGACATGGTAAACGTGCAGTATATGCTTGGTGTGTCAAGACCGCGGTCAACTACGCTCTTATGGATACGCAACTGGCCTAATATACCCATAAGATGACTAAATTTGGGGGTTCATTTGGGGCAGTTTGGGTGAATGCGTCTGGTGTGTGTGAGTGCTCCAGGTACTGGTCCTCCAGTCTCTGTTCGACGGACTCACAAGCGACCTACAAAGCCAGTGTGTGAGGAGAAAGTGCGATCGTAATGAGGGCAAGTATGGGCGGAGCCCACATCGCTGGCGTTCATGGAGGGGAAGTTGGTATTTGTCAGTGTGTCAGGAATTTGTGCAGTGGTGGTGGGTGGAAGTAACGCCGCAGCGGATGTTGAGGCGATGAAGAAGGATGGTAGTAGGGGTTCTGGAGTACGGTCAGTGTTTGTCGCCATGGAGGGCGAGGCAGCCGTTGGTACGAAGGTGTCCAGTAGGGCTGATTGATGCTCTCAACGTCCTTGGAAAACGTCAATCATCATTCCTGTCTTCGAGTCTGGATCTCGGTCCGATACTAATAACTATCGGGGCGTGCACAAAACACCGTCTCTAGCAAAGTTTCTTGAAAGGATAGGTTTCGATCAAATTCTTGACTTCTGTCTAGCTAATCGGCTTCTGAGCTCTAGTCAGCATGGATTTTTACCTGAACGATCCTACGAAACATGCCACTTGGCATTTCTTAATCTAAGCACCTCTCTTCGTAATGAGCGACAGTCAGTGGTTGTTATCTACTTTGATCTTAGCAAAACTGTTGACAAGGTGCCCCGTAGACGTCTTTTAGCGAAATTGGAAGCTCTCGGCGTCCGGCCGCCTCTACTCAACTTCATCAGGTCCCATCTGTCCAACCGATATCAGAAAGTCATGGTCGGTCATAGCTACTCGACACCCCACTCGATCACGAGTGGCGTACTTCGAGGCACGGTTCTGGGTCCGCTCCTCTTCCTTCTGTACATCAATGATATTCCGACTGAACTCGGAAATTCGCAAACTTTTACCTATGCCGATGACCTCAAGTGTGTTTACTCATACTCTAAGGACAGCGCAGACGTTTTTGTTGAAGAAATTAATGCTGATTTACTACGCTTAAGCAGATGAGGTTCAACATGGCAGATGTAGTTTTCATCATCCAAGTGTCGTTTCATGTCTTTTGGTCCTGCCAATCTTCCTGGCCACATAAAATTTCAGAATAACCCACTCCCAGAATGCCTCACCATAAAGGACCTAGGTCTTAGTTACACAAATAGGCTTGTTTCACCACCTCATGCAGATAGAATCTCTGTCAAAGCCGCGCAAGTATGCGGGTTCATATGGCGTAAATTTTTCCATCCGAAAATGAAACTAATACTCTATCAAATGTTTTTCTTTTAGTCCTCGAATACTGCTGTCCTTTCTTTGGTTTAATGAACGCCTGTGGCCGTTATAAGATCGAAAATGTTCAGAGGGTTTTCACCCGGAAACTGTTCTCTCAAGCTTCGTCCGGTATTTCTTATACTCAGAGATGTCAGCTGGCGAACATAAAGTTTTTGTCGGATAGAAGACTCGAATCTGGCCTTTGCCTCCTTTTTCGCATTAACTCTATCTGCAATCATCCGTTAACTGACACCCACTCTGAGAGATCGGGCAGCGACCAAATAGGCGGCCATAGTGAGAAAATATCTTAAGGTGGATCGGGTAAAACGGGAGGGCGGTTTTGAGGGGAAGAACGGGCGGGAAACTAGCAGAGTGCACTGGATTGACGGCTGGATGTAAAAAGATGTTGGAAATTGTAGTAAAATAATTATTTGTTTTAATGAAGTGAAAAATACTGGAGGATGGCGTGCAAATACGCAGTACCTTAGGCAATACCCAGTCACAGGTGGGGTGGCGGGGACGTGAGATGATTGGCGGCCACGGCGAGTAAACATGAACCGCCAAGCGGTTAACCAATCGGATCGTTGGCGCCACCGTTGATTTAGTCTGCAGCAGATGGATGAGAAGCGGAAGATGAGCAAGCGAGACGGGAAGGAACATCCAACTACTTTGGTTGGGTTGGAGTGATTGAATAAACTGCTAATGACAATTGCCTCAATTCCCAGCCCCTTACTATCCCCCTCCCTCTTTGTTATATCGGTGACCTCCACCGCATGCACCGTTTAATAAGCAAAACGCGAAGAATGTTAAGGATACCTGGACGTACTCCAACGCCGCCGCACTAACCTACAGCAGATCGGCGAACTCCCGAACTGGTCGACCGCCGTGTGTAAGTTCGCCGTTTCGCTAGATTTTTAAGTGTCCATAGTGGGAGCAGTTTGCAGAATTAAGTAACCCTTTTAATTTTAAATTTAGGTTATTGCGTAGTGCTGGCGGGGGCCTCCGGGAACTGCGCCGTGTCGGATGCCACGATCGCTGGCGGTCGTCGGTGAGTAAGTGCACAACCGCTTTAAAATCATACTGCTCCTTGTCTGCATCAAACCCCTTCCGTCGAGAAATATTAATGCACGCTGCTGTCATGGTCTCCATTGAAAAGGGGGGGGGGTTTGGATTCTTCAGACGCACGGACCAACCGAAGTCGGGCTCAGAGCATGCCATTAGCTGAAGGGGACCTATGTTCCCATTGTGGTTATGCTAAGGTAAAAGAGGGGGGGGGGGTGAGAGACGTAGTCTGCAGTTGGGTGGGTCCGTGCTAGGTAGTTGGTCGTTAGCCTGCGGAGGAGGAGGGCAGTTTGACTGAAAGGCCACTGATTTGTTTACATAACTCCTATGTAGGTTAAGCGCACTATGTTACTCAACCAAGAGCACATTGCCTGGTGGATACAAGCTGTGTGAGAAAATGCAGGGAAAGTCATGTTATGTCCGAATAGCTAGCACAGAACGCGTGATGATCTACTATCTATAAGCTACCGGTAATTCAACTGAACCTCATTGTTAGGTGTACCAGGAATTACTCTGGGCACACATAAGGAAAAAAGGGGTGGGGATATGTATAAGTTGACACCGGCAGTATTATAAACTTATACTGTTTTATATCTAAATCGTCACCGAACGCAGGCGGGCGTAGGCGCGGTCCTCAGCGGGTTATACAGTTCGCCGAGGATGAAATACAAGCTGTCCTTCAGTCAGCAGCTGTCGTTCAGTACCTGCAGCGGTGGAGGTTGCTGGCCACCACCTTAACATGCCGATGTCGGCGTACTGTGCGGATGCAAGTGTTGCGGCAGCATACGGACGGTTATGCCTTCCGCTGTGGACACTGCAGACGGAAGCGGAGTCTGCGGACGGGGTCAATGTTCGTTGGTAGCAAGCTCAGTCTGCGGACACTGCTACGTATATGCTATAAGGTTACACACACTACACTGTCAACCACAGTAGGGTCTTCGTGAATCCCACAACGGGTCGGCATACGAACGCCGTAGAGGCCTACTGGAGCAGATTGAAGAGGAAGCTGCACGAGTCTGGTCCTGTCTGTGGCAGAGCAGTGTGGGCCCACCTAGATGGGGTTCAGTACCGCCTCTGGTTAGACCTAAGGGCCGACAACATGGCAGCTTCCTGGAAAACTTTCCTATGACATTGGGCAGAAGCCTATTTAATTGAGGAGAGCCAACCAACGGCGATTGGATAAGTTAACCAACGAAGGCGCAGACGGAAGACGTGAAGTTAAGTCTCTGTACTTCCTCCATTTACTCTCCATGCCTACCTACAGTGAATGTGGCCGTTACCTGCTGTCGATGGGGATACACGCTATCAAAAAAGGATGCTGAAGGCGATATGAGGTACTGCAGTGTACGGCAGGCGTGTAATCGCATACTATTTTCTAGCACACCTAACTGTTGACTGCCAGTGATGTGGCAAGCCACTGCCCAAGGCAGCCGGGGACGATTTTCTGTACTACGCTGTATGTCTAATGTGTTGTTCCCTTTCCTATTTTTGGGTTAATGTTGCATTTTGCTATTGCAGTGTTCTGGCTTACGGTGCTGGTAAGAATCCGGAATAAGAGAAGTTTTGATACTCATTTGAGTAAATTTCAACCGCAAGGCTGCTTTAGCTGATGGGAGCCTGTGGTGGGCTAATGGTAGAACCGAACGGACGTTGTCTGTGGGCTGGGCAGGTATCTCTAACAACGGTAATTGAGCCATCAACGCACAGTGAGGAGGGCGACTGATCGACAACCCGGGAGGTTTGGTAGGTGAACATGTTTACCGATGTAGAATAATGCAATGCCGTCCACTAAGCCTCGTCAGTAAACCCATATGGGGCAGAAAGGGAGTGGTTACGGAAGACCTTTAGTGCGGGGACAGGATGGCGCGCGGGGAGGGTCTTAGGCAGCTGCCAACCATGGCAGACGGTAAGGACGAATCGGGGTAGCTGGTGACTGGTGACTTGAACCACCCGCCGTGAAGGGCATATCAGGTCAACTAACAAAAATTGCGGGGGGGGGCAGTAGACTGTGAAGCAGGCGGAAGTGGGAACAGCCGATGAGGGAGTTGTCGAATGCTGGCAGTTTGTATAAATGGGGAGAAGGACTGCCGGGACTGATGTTAGGACGGCGTAGGTGATAAGCATTTGGGGAAGTGGGGGAGGGGTGGGCTAGATGGTGACGGAGCGTTAGGGGTTTATGTAAATACCGCAGTGGTTTAACAGCCTGAAGCTTTTGGTAGCTGTTGCCCCAAGTGGAAGGCTTATGTTTGGACGGCGTAGGTTATAAGCCTTTGGGGTTGGGGGGGGGGTGCAGAAGATAATGAGGGAGTGTTTGGGGTGGAAGTGGATGTCGGGCCTGAAACGTTAGTAAACTGCTGCCGCAAGCGATAGTCTGACAGACAAAAGGGGAAGCTGGCGCCTCAGTTAGGTGGATTGTGGAATGCGTGGGATGGAGGTAAGTGGACCGTAACCTGAAACTGGTCGGCGTTTCAGGCTTGACCAAGCCTGCTTGGGGAAGTAAGTGCAGGAAGCGTCGGCGGAGGGGGAAAGTGGGACTTTTCAATAGTGTGCGCGTTCATTTAATGTAACCGAATGATGATGGCAGTAAACCGGCTTAAACCACGAAACCGGCAACCCCGCAGTTAACAGCACAATTGCCGCACATGCGAACTACCCAGAGATGGTTTAGGAAAGGAGAAGATTGTGTGCGCAAAGGTATAAAAGGGACATTGTGTAGCGGACATAAATTTTAGGTAACAGTAGATGGGAAACCTTCCCTCCGCCTCAACCCTACCGAGTCTGTTCAGTAGGTGTGCTTGTGGTACTTTTTGTTTTGCCGCCGCGGCAAAAAATACCACAAGCACGTCTACTGAATAAACATCAATACGTAAGGTAGCTGTGAAGTAAGCCTGTGGCCGCCTATTTGGCCCCTGCCAGAGATCGGTCTTATGCCATGCGCAACTTCTCCATGGTGATTCCGCCGCTTCTTTGCACTACATCTAAGAGCTCCCTCATCTTTGCTTTCAAATATGCCTTCCTTTGGAATAATCTTCCGCCAGAAATTAGGGCATCGCCTAAGTTACTGGTATTCAAGTCGAAATCACGCAAACACCTTACACCGGAAAGTATAAAGACACTGTTAACGGTCTCATTCCCAGACACTTGATTTCGAGAAGGGTAGTCCTGGGATTATTGGTAGATCAAGTGGAAACCCTAATTTATGTCTTAACAACTCCCTGTTTTTAAATGGCTACTAGGTCCACTGCTATCACTCCTTCCCCATAGCGACGATTTTCGAGGTTCTTGATGTCATCACCCGCATTTCGACGTCATGCGGTCTGTCGACGCTCACGGCGAACCCTCAGTTTTCGCCGTCTACCAGTAGTTTGGTCGTACCTCCCTTCCCCACTCCTGGACTGGGCTCGAAGTGTACTGTGGCTGATCGCGTATGGGCTCATCTCCTCTGGCCTCTTCGATGCGAATAGTCCCATTCGACGTATCAATTCTGCCCTGACGATATCCGTCTTGAATCCCTCATACAATACCCCATGCAGACCAGTCCCGTCTGACCAGAATACCTACCCCTCAGGGCTGGCATTTATTTCTGCCCTGACGATATCCGATTATAATCCGTTATACACCGTCACATGCAGGCCATTTCTGCCCGAATTTTTTGTTATTATTAGCGAGGGTTTTTTTCTCATGTAAAGTTAATCCAATCATTTTTAAGTTCTTGAGTGGGGTTTTTTTCGCTGCCCACTCATCAGTTTTCTTTTGGGACTACTAATCCAGAAACTATGAGCTGTATTTTGTACGGATTCTTCCTATCTCGTCTAAAATTTATATGAAAATTTACTTTTACTTGTTTTTATGGAACTGCGACGGGTATTAAATGAAAATTATTTATTTATTATCCCTAGCTTCCTTAACCTACAAAGTCTTCTAGCCACCATACAGGAGTCTTGCATGACATTTTTGAAACTGTGATGGCTTGATTTGAGAGAATATGTTCCATCTACTTTAAAAGCTTATGTTGTCAAAGGGAACATTCTATAACCAAAGCTAACGTGACAGTCTAAAGGACGTAGACATTTTAGTAAAAATGCATATTCCTAGGTTGAACGATTCACTTTCTAACCAATTTGTTTCTCCCGCCATCCATTCTTTCCGCCTTCATCTGCTGATACATGGGGAATCTTAAGCATCCAACTGGCTAGCGAAATACAGCGGGTTGTGCTGTCGCTACTTCAGGCTCATCAAATGAAAATTTTGCTTTCACCCCCAAGTAATCCAATCATCCCTTAGATGATATCTCGTCATTGCCATGTGTCTTATTTCCATGTCCGTGGCAACGATGGATTAACATCTTTGAACGGTTCATCATTAAACAGTTGCCGGATCGGTTGGTGTCTAACTGTCTTTCCTTAAGTCCCGTTCTTATCAAATGGTACCTTTTAGCGGGCCTAGTCAATCGATAACGTGATCCCACGCTAAAACAAAGTCGAGAAAAGCCAGGCGAAACCACCACGCTCCCTCATCATTCTTCGTAACATACTACTTATTCATTAACTGCGAATTAAGTGTTGCATAGATTCTGTATACCTGTTCTGAAATCCTAATTATTATTATTATTATTAGAACGGATTTAACTGTCAGCACCGCCCGGTGAAGAACAAAGGCAGGGAGTGAAAAGTCAACTAGTTAAACCGAAACTCACACCAGTTGGTTTGCTCCCCGCAACCGTCACATAAACACCAACTTAAACAAAAGTGAATGAATGTCAGTTTAGGAAGTGCTTAATAAATGGAATAGCCATAAAAGGTAGTTTGTAAACAAAATTACGACAAAAGGCTACCACTATACCCCCCGCCTAGACCGAAGGCCAGTGTAAAAATGACGCCGAGGGTAAATGCGATGTTAATACACTTGACTGATAAGGCGGTCGGGGAAGTGGACGCGAAGGCCGATAAGAGTGGTGTGAATGCCAGTAACATTGGAAGGGTTAGGGTCGGAGACGGAGAGCGAAAGTGAGGTAGGAGAGGGTCGGGAAGGTGGAGTAGCATGGAGTAGGCAAAGCGGAGGATCACAGAGTAGGTGGTCAGCGCGGTCTTGTCCTTGAGGCAGGTCCAGCGGCACCTCTGCAACAGCAGCTTTGAGTCGATCGGCACTGACCACGTTCTCCTTGTCATCGCGAAAGATCAGGCAGGTCTTGGTATTGCGTGCGAGTACATGGAATAGGCCTTCATATGGTGATTCCGGCGGCTTGCGCGCACGGTCACACATGACGAAGACATGAGTGCAGTTGTCCAAACCTTTTCTTTCATAAGACCATCCACTACCTTGGATGCTGAAGTTCTTACGGTTCACTCTCCTTCAAGAGAATTATACCAGGATTGCTATGCTTATGCATGCTTGTTTCTTGACTACTCTGTCCTCAATACTGTTTCGCGTCGTCTCTTCCTTAGCAAAACACCTGGGTGCGGACCTCCTGGCAGGATTCCTCCTTAGCCTAGATATTATTTGGCCTCCCGCACTCACCTTGTACAAGCTGGTAAACGGAAATCTACGGTTCTCCCTAATGCCTGTGAAGTCGTCCAAGGTTCCATCTTATCCCCTCGCTTTTTTCGTACCTCATGATGATGAGCTGTGGTCGTCCAGTGACTATCGATAAGTTACGTACACTGAAAATATGGCTGTCGGCCACCCCACAGAAAACCAAACTTACCTCTACTTCCTGAAGTATGACTTAAATCATGTCCCTGCATGGTGATTAGAGAAAAGTATACTTAATAAAAAGGAGTAAACCCAGCGTTTTTTCGACGGTGACTCTCTTCCATTCCTGAATTTTTTGAAATTATCCCCAATAAAGGGCAACCTTTCTGGTGCCCTGGTGTTGCACTGTCCTTAAATCTCCCCCTCCATATCGAAACTCTTTCTACCCAAATCCTCAAGCTTGTTTACTACATGAGCCGTTTACGTTCCTATAAATGTCTGCATCCTCCATCCCTTTCTTTACTGTTCTCCGGTTAGTTTTCCAGTTTTTCTGAAAAAGACTCGTTCATGTTTAGGCGTTTACTTCGGATGTGCTCTACTGCTGCCGACGTTTCGCACGCATTTTCAGCCGATATCTTAGTACAACGAAATTTCACAACGGTAAAACTGTTTGCCGATCGAAGTTTGGATGATATTGCCTATCGAATTCACGCTAAGCTGATGTCTGCGAAGACTCTCCACTCGCTGGGTCGTGGAATTCGGCGTATCAGCGTTCCTGCACGATACCTAACACATCGAGACCCAAATACTCTCATCACCAGTCAACTAATAGTCCGGCCACGGTGGATGGAGGAAGTTTCTTCTAAAACACATGGGATGATATTTTCAGCATAAAGCCTCTTCCTTCCTCTCACACATATAAATAAGTAAAATCACAACGACAGTGGGAGTTGCGTACATAACTAAGAGGGGGAGTGATCTTGGGGATCATGGGTTTATTTGCCTGACATCTCGAAGGCGGATACCCCGCAACTGTCTGAGATGAGTTTGGTACGGTGAGTCACGGTAATTAGAGGGTAATGCTTGTGCTGGCATGCCGCTCGGCTAAATCTAGGTAGGTGATTGCCGCTGTAAGGGCAGATGCTTCTCTCCATCAACCCGTCTGTGGGGGGAGGGGAGGGAGCGCGTAGGGTTGGCAACAACCATTGCTCTCATCTGCACTGCCCGTATTCTTCGCCAGAGTCTGCGCATGTGGCCCTCATTCCCAGCTTGCATCTGTCCCGAGTTTTGCTGATTTAAGCGAACACGTATGGCTTGGAAAGCCGTTGGGACAGTCACACAGTAGCTGATGAAAACAGTTGCGGTATGTCAGGCCTTGGTCGTCCTTCTGACTGTTCGGAATTCCTCTCGGATCAGGATTTCAACTTCCCAGAAAGCGAACACGTGCCAAGAGGCCTCAGAGTATGCTGTCATCAACGAGTTCATTTACCTCTATCACCGGACTTGCGTGCGTACACATGCGTGTTTACAACCCTTTGCCGGTTTCTCTAACCCCCGATCCCCTCTAAGAAATATATGGATGAGCCGAGCGTTGTCTCGACGGCTAATGTGAGGCAGTTTGAGCGTCAAAACAGCAATTTTGCCATGTTGAATATAGGTGTCCTGACAGAGACACGATGGGATGAAGCGGATTGCCATACTTGTGTGAGCTATGCTGTTCACAAAAGCCTGTCACGGACATACCGGTTGGGTTGCTGGCCAGTTATCCTGCCTTTTTCGTCGCGATGTTCTTCTGCAACACGACGAGCGTCATGCCGATTGTCGTCGCCAGCTTCTCCATTGGATCTCCGTTGCACCTGACGTATGACTGACGGTCAACAAGCAGGGTGTTGTCTTCCCAAGGAGATCCAGTGCACACAAATAGAACTGCGGCGTGCCCTTTGTCTGCTGAAAACAGCGCGATGCTCTCGTCAGCATTCAACGTCCCGATAGCATCCTCATCTGCTCTCAAAAGGGGTACACGAGATTTGTGCGCCATTTCCGGGGAAAAGAGTTGTTAGCATACTGAATTTCTTTGTCTCGGCGGGCACCTGAGATGGTTTTAGAATCGATCGATGAGGATCATAAGGCTAGTCGGATTGATGTCTGAGGTGCTAAGGCCTGCTGCGTTTCGACACTTGAATCCTTCCTGGCTTGTGGATAGCTTTTGTACCCCTTCGTTCTGCCTACCCACACAACATAACCTCGTTCCCAGAATTTATCTATCAACACCCTATACCGTCTAGACCTCAGTTGTCTAGCTCGTTTTTGATAACCACGCTTGCGTGGTCAACAGTTCTTCGCTCGCCCTAGGACCAGGTTGTACACCGTGTCAGTATAGTGTATCCGCGACGCCTATTTTTCTCAGTGACTTGTGATTTAGG
>CACRXP010000379.1:203993-216526 GCA_902702965.1 Spirometra erinaceieuropaei | reverse complement strand
GTAGCCTCTTCTTCGACGCGTCTACGTTGGCAGCAAAACCGAAGTCCTGGGTTGGATAGCAAAATCGCGCCCAAGCCCACGCCAGCCATCTTTCTAGGGTGACCAGAGTTGTACTGCCGTTGTCGTCGAAGTTATTCCGAACCGTCTCACTAGAGCCAACGTCAGTATACTTAATTCGAAAGAGGAGTCTCGAGCAACGGTTGTCAACTATCTCCAGTTTTGTTCGTATTTCGTAGGCACGGCCCAGTAGTTCTTTGTACGGCACGAGCGACCGGATGAGAGACTGGTACACACAGGCATTCACGAATATGTTGAAGAAGGAGACACGATCGCCGGGACAAGAGCTTTATTAGCCTGACGTTTCGGATTCCTACTCGAATCCATCATCAGAGACAAAAGAGCAGAAAAGGGTGGTTGTTGTACAAGGGGCTGCGGTATTTATAGGATGCAGCAGCCATGCTGCCGCATGCCTATGAACGTTCACGGCTTCCCCCTTCATCCGGGATTGTTACACTTGGGGTGATCATTGCTTTATGGCCGACATTCGAGTCGATAATTCACGAATATGATCATGTCACAGCACGTTCATACACATCCTCTAAAGCTTATTAGAATACTTTCACAAACCGTCTCATGTGGTGACAGGATAGGACACATTCAAGGCCTATATGACTAATCCACTTAGACTGTATTACAGACTTCTTCTCGTTCGTGGCATATTGAACGGATCAACTGGTAGTCATGATTTTTATACTTCCCACGCGAACTGATCCCTATCGAGTCTCCGAAGTCCTTGGGACTCGGTGTATTCACTTGCTTAATCGACTGCAACCACGGACGCATTACTTGACCGGCCTATTACAGTCCTCAACACAGGATTCAATCGACCGACGCAGCTGTACTTGCTAGTACTCCTGACCTGTGTGATTTTTCTGTGTAGCTGGAGTCTCTCGCAGTACACGATTTAACTCTGGCCAAACTGTGTTTGTTTTGGGGGCCTAGATCCTGATACCCTTGTATCCGTTGACCGAACTCTGTTTCATTTTTTACAATATTTACTTCAAGGACTTTTTTTTACATGAATATCTCCAAAGGACCTTGGAGGCTGCTCACACCATCACTGGGCCAATGAACGCGTTTGTCAGGTTTATGACTTTAGGTCTGGACCTAGCCGATGGCACGAATGCATCTACGGTAATCTGAACGATGACAAACATGTCGCAACGCATTCATACGCACCTTCTAAGGCTTAGTGGAATAATTTCACAAACAGTCTAATGAGGTGACAGTATAGTACATGCCTAATGCTATGAGTACCGCTTATAGCCTTTGTGTTATCTGTACCATCTGTTCCGCATTACAACTCTGAACGTCTCTGTATGACTTTCTTAGTTCAACTGGATTGTCTCGACCTTAGTGGTTTCACATCGTAGTGTGCGGACTGTCCAGCATATGTTTCGTTCTTTGGAGTATACTAGTAGCCGCTTGTAGCGCGCGGAGTTCAGCCGTCGCAGCTTAGGGTCCCTGATGCTGTACTGTCATTTGAACGCGATTGAATGTGAAAACTAGAATGAGTCGACGACTGTTACTCTGTTCTCCCTTCCTTCGGATTTCTTCACGGCTGAGGGATGACAATTTACTAACCGCAAATTATCTTTATGGTCCTACTGACTTTGCTGGCAAGTTCTTAAAATATGTTCACATTGGAACGTTCCTCGGCATATTTTGCCTCCCCGAGCTTGTTGCCGATGAGCAGTCTCGTTTCTTTGTCAATCTATAGAACAGCAGCGAATATATGCAGTCTTAGGGAATACTAACGATGTTTGGGGCGTTCAGGAAGAATCTCTACCCCATGTCAATTCATAGAAAGCAGAAGTTCAAAGCCCATATAAGGGCTATTATGAGGCAAGGGACGCAAGTAATCGCTCTGGTTGAAGACGTCACTATCTGATCAGACGCTCAGGGAAAAATGGTCGTTGGTTGACTTTAGAATAACGTGATCGAAGATGGTTGTGATGTCATAAAAATACCAGCCCACATATGTGTCCTGTCACCAAGTTCGATGGCTTCCGGCGAACTGTACACGCGTATATCGTTTGCTGAACTCTCCGTCATTTCTTACACCCTTCGTTTCGACAACGTGCTTCTTTATAAGAATATTTTTGGGGACTCTGGAGGCTGCTAAAACCACCAGGGTCAATGGTCTCGTGTGGGAAGTCTATGAAGATTTGTCTCGACTTAGCCGGTGATGCAAGGGCATCTACGACTAGCTGAGCGCAGTTTTTGTTCTGTATGTACGTTACCTCTGACCTTTTCGCACTTTTGTTGCTACCAAAACAGTATTTTCGCAATAATAAATCCTTTTTCGCATTCATAAAATAGTTACTCGGTGTACCACCTTTTTACGGCGAGTTTACTTTATGCCCACCTGAAGTCACCTTACCCTCATACCTAGGTGTTATTGAAGAAGTGTCATTTGTTCGCGGAAGTATGTAGTCAAGAGCAGAGAGCGTTTGTGTCAGGTAGCGCAACAGTTGTACTGTCTAGTTACACAAAAAGATATTGATTCACGAATACAGAAAGCAGGAAAACCAAAAGTTTCCCCTGCCCAATAGACTTTAGAGTATTTTGTCAGAATGGGGTTGGTCTAAAATCAATTTCCCATGGGTATTATGTTCAGCTTCTCAGCTAGCCATTGCCACCTAAATGTTTCCCTAGGTCCTCTGTTGAAACAGCACGAACCGACTGCTGCTCTGTGATACATCACTTGTCCTGCCTGAAAATATGTCCTTCCATGCTTTGAGAGGTTCTACCGAGCGCTCTTTGTCAGTGTTGGCATTTTCAGCTCGGACATTGCACCCATTGCTCTTATTGTTGAGAAACATTTGTGCAATGATTTGCCGTTGAGTTTAGAATCGAAAAATATTTAGTAGTTTACTTGCTTCAGTAGATTTTCTGCTTGGCTCACCAAGCTGTTGAGGGTTGGGACGACTTTAAGAGCTCCATTAATGAAATTCATGTTAGCAGAACTAATGTCACTTGTTTTCTGACGACAATTTCTACCAATGTGGACCGACACAAGTAAATTGTTTTTGTCTGCGTCCTTTAACTTTAAATGTGTCTGAGAATTTCTGTATCACCCCATGGGAGCTCTGATTTAAGCGTAAGTGGTTTTTGATATCTTACAAGTGGAGTATTTGATCTCAGCCCGTAGATTCTCGATCCTCTAAAGATATGTTTGACTCGGACGTGCTATTCGACTATCAGAGCCTGAGTCGATTGTGCGAATGCATGTTAACAGACGGATACTTGTTGTCGAGACAGACATCTCCTTTGGATTAGAAATGTGACGTACACTCGACATAATGCAAAACAGATAAAATAAATAAAATCATCGCCGCTACACTGCGCGTATCCAAAACTAGGGATCGAATGGTGTCCGCAAGTTTAAGTCGAGGGTAAGTATTTAATAATTCGAAAAATTGTCCTTAAGCGACCATTATTATCGCCTGGAAGCAATTTGGCTGCCTGGCTTAACGGTGAGACCAGCCTTTATTCTTTGCCCAGGAACTCTTATCTGGGTTTGTCCGGTCTGTCTGATTTCTGGTTCATTGGACGTAGCTTAGAAAGCGATGCACCCAGCGTATGGAGATAAAAAGCTGTGAATGGCCATCATAGTGGATGTAAGCAATGGGCGCCAGTCTAGTTTACCAGATGACAGAGAGGACGCTGTGGGGTGAAGTTACAAAGATGCGTCTTACCGGGTTGATGCTGATACCTTACACAAGGCTAGGTGTTCCTTGTGTTCGTGATTATTGCTGGCGGGTGCTGAAAGATTTTGCAGCATCATGTCAAGGAGCCTCAGAGACGTCACCTATCTCTTCACAGTCCAAAATGCATATTTAAGAACCCGAAGAATTTGTGAAACATAAATCGGTCTATCCTTGTAAGTGAAAGATAAATGCCCACAGGCTCTACACGCCAGTCAAATTAGAGGAAGTTAATTAGCCACGAGGACGTAGCTTGAGACTGAACTGTTATTAAAACTGTCTCAGTTTACTGACATATTTTAACACACTAAAACAAAACGCTTTTAATATCACTATATTACTCCCGCTCCTGGGAGTCCGAAAGTGCAAAACGAGTGCTATGGATAATGTACAAGTTGGTAACGATTAAGCAGACTGAAACAACGACCACCGCGCATTGGGGGTAGGGGGGGTTCACAGACCTATCCGGTGTAAGCAAAGGCGAGGAGATCACCGGGAACCCCGTGGCGGGTGTGGAAGCTGATCTGGTAGGCGAGCGAAGGACGTTGGGCATGTGTCAACTTCAGGCGGTCGATCGAAACTACCTTGACACGATTATAAGGGGTAATTACGAAATGCTTGTCCTTTCGCGATGGGGCTCGAAATGGTACATTGTAGGGTCGTTGTAGTAGCCTACGAAAATTACCTACGCGGAGAAATACAAAAGAATACGTTAGTAGGTTAGAGTCAGTATGCGACTTGTTTTCTTGAGCATTGGAAGGTATGGTTCCGAAATTAGTCACTGCTTTGCGAGACTTTTGTAGGTAAACAGCGGTGTCCAGGTCGGCTAGACTTTGACGCGGCTCGAAAAAATCGCTTGAAATCAGTAGGGTAGTGTCGTAAACGGTCTCAGCAGCGGAGCGCTTCAAGTCAGGTTTGAGTGCGGCGAGGATACTGGACAATACGAAGGGCAGATACTCACTCCACTGAGTGGGTCTGTCATAGCTCTGGAGAGAGGTTTCGAATTGGCGGTGGAAACGCTCAACTAAACCGTTTAGTGGGGGATGGTAGGCTGTCGTGAGTTTGCGAAAACATCGGGGAAGCTGGGTTAGGCCATTTTTTCGATCCCATGGAGGTTTTTCGGTAAGATCTCAGTTCGTAGCCCGGAATGGGGAAGCTAACCTAATAATAAAACCCCAACTCTAAGCGTAAAACCCTGACCAAAACACCAACCCTAAAACCTAACCCTAACCTTGACACTAAAACGTAACCATAAAATCCTAAACCTAACCCTAAGCCCTAGCTCTAACGTTAACCCTCAACCTAACCCTAAACACCAGCCCTAGCCTTAACTCTAGGTCCTAACCCTAAAATCTAGCCCTAACCCTACCCATAAACTGAACCCTACACTTAGCCCAAAAGCCCTAACACTAACCCAAAAATCCTAACCCTATCCCTAAACCCCAGCACTAACATTAACCCTAAAACCTAACCCTAGCCTTAACCCTAAACACCGGCCTTAGTCCTAAAACCTAACCCAAAACATAACCCTAAAACCTAACGCTGAAGCCATAACCCTAAAAAAATCCTACCCCAAACCCCAAACCGTAACCCTAGTCTTAACCCTTAAAACTAACGCTAACGTTAACCCTAAACCCTACACCCAACAATAACCCTAAAACCTAATTTTAAAACCCTAACCCCAACCCCAAAACTTGATCCTAAGCCCAACTTTAACCAACACTAAGCCCAACAACCTGACCGAAACAGGCGAACTGCCTAGCTCAGTAGAAACACACCTATTGATAACAAGTTTCCTCGGTAAGGGTCAGATCGTCGACAGTATCAACTCACAATGTCTGGCTACGAACTGCGATCATACCGGTTTTTCCTTATCACATTACCACCTGTTCAACAGCAGCGTATCAGTTTGACCGTCTTTGCCGACGATGACCACCATGCGCCCCACAGCAGGCTGAGAGCAGGGGCAAAGACTTGCGCATGAATTGGTTTAAAGTGACAGTAAACTTGGACGGCATTTACCGCACTCTCCCCTCCTCCCCCATCTAGGCTCCGCTTCAAGACGTATTAAAGAAGGCCGGAAATGAGAGAGGACACAGGCGACAGGTAACTAGGCATACCACTACACCCCCCTGGTTTAAAACGTACACTGACAAAAATTTTACCCAACAAGAAGGAAGGGGGACGGCCCGGATCCCACTAGGTAGGAGTACAGTAGAGGCCGTGTTAAGATCGAGCCATTGCGGTCTGACTGTTAGTCTGCCAGTCGGCTACTTTTCATAAACACACACTGGACTGACTACAGGGTCCGGGTTATCCCGTCGGTTGACAACCTCCAACGCCACGGCCTTTAGCGCCACTTGATAGATTGGAGCGCGTCGAATTGTTTATAGTAAGGAAAACACATTGAGACAAAGACTTCATTCTCTTCCCATTCCCAGGTATCAACCACTGTCCGGTCCGGTCAGTTGTCCAACGCGGGGAATGGATGCAGTGACTGACATAGCTAATGACCTTGTCTGCGCGTGCCACATACACCATCTGGCCCCCAAACACAAGCGCCAGAATTTTACGAAAAAGTGAGTGGGCGGCATGCATCTCACGTGCCAGAGGTCACGGTAAGAGGGAGACATCGAAACCTGACTCTTAATCAACCGGTGGTCGACTCCGCACAAACTCACATTGGACTGACTGCAAGGTCTGAGTATCACCGTCAGCTGCAAACCTCGCAAGCCACGACCCTTAGTACACAGAGGTAGAGTCATGCTCAAATCACACATGGAGCAGAGAAGCCACGTGGGGAAGGTGTCGAGTAACACACTTTATACTTACATGAGAGGAACAAATTAAGTGCTTGCGTTGTGTGATATTGGGTGTTTTCATGCGTGAGGACGGATGCGGTGGTATGGTATATGCGACGGTGTTTTACTACGGCTTTTCGTGGTGCCGCATGTTGCCAAATAGGCCCACGCGATGACCGAATGTGCGAGGGCAGTGCGGACCATTGAGGCGATGACGTCTGGTGCATGTCGGTGCTCTAGGCAAGTGACCGACCAGGTTGATGCGCAAGACGGGCGTGTGGTGGCAGTGTAAGAAGGATGGGTTGGGGTGTTTGATCAGTTTTCGTTGTGATGATACCAGGAGTGTGCGCGCTGGTCAATGAAAATTTGCTTGGGCTGGAGATGGGAAGGATGGTTGATTTGTAAGTAATGTTAAATGTGTCGATACTGCGGAAAATTCCATTGTTGTCGATACGCCTGAGACTGAAGAGGCCCATGTGGCGTATGAATGCGCGTGGACGGTGTGGATAGTGTAGGCGGGGACGGCGAATGTATGTGGGGGCTCCTAACACTGGCGCACTGGTCGCAATGTGACGGATTCACAAGTAACCGATTAGGTTGACGAGTGAGACGAACGTTTGATGGCAATAGAGACAGGTTAGGACCGAGGCCACATTGCTCGAGATGAGGTGATAATGATGGGGGTGGTAGTTGGCGGGTCGTCGAGAGAGTTTTGCTCGGTGGTAGAAATGGAAGCTCCGCTGGTCGCCGTCGTCACGGAGGTTGTGACAGTGATGGTGTAGATGACAGTGACCGACGGAGGCGGCGCACGAGGATGTCGAGCGTCGACGGTGAGGGCAATTGTGGCAGTTCGCGTCTCCTCACCCTCCGCCTTTGTCACGCTGCCGTCCTGTCCGCCTCACACTCCGTGTCGATACGCTGCTGGGACGCGCGAGTGCTCGAAGCCAGTCAACGCTGTCCCCACTCTGATTGGCTGGCGACGTGGAGACAACGATGGGCGCACACAGGCGCTGACAACACCTCGAAGGCGGACAAAGACAACAGCTTGCTTGGGACGAGCTCGCGGCGACTGCCTACAGAGCCCTTGTGTACGCACTTCCTCAGGCAGTGAAGGTTGTCCAACTCAAGCCGTCTTCCCTGACTTTTGATTGGGAATCTTTATCTTGTCGATCACACAACATTCGACAATTGGCGACCCCTTTGCAAACAGCAATATTTCTTCCTAATCTACGGTAAAGCCAGGCGTTGATCATGGACAAATTTCCACCGGAAGTGCAGCATATTTTGGCACCCGCCTCCGACATTCTTTCGGCAACGCAACTTACTCAGATGGCTGATCGTATTATGGAGATGCACGGTTTTTCCAAGCTGTCACTTTCAGCACTCTCAACTCCCTCAACTCATCCTACGTCTCTCCTTTCACAGTTGGAGATCGAGCTCAGCAGGCTGGCCGCTGATATAGCTTCACTCCAGAAGCAGACAGTCTCCCCCTCATTTCGGAGCCAGCCGAAGCCTTCCACCCCGCATCTCCAGTCTTCACATTCAGCCCGTCCAAATGCAGCTGCCATCTGCTGGTACCACACCACCTTTGGTGTTAAAGCCCGTCGCTGCATCTCGCCCTGCTCCTTCACCTCCAAGCAGAGCAAACGGGTAAAACCGATCAACCCGAACGTCAGTGCAGCCAATCTTTTCGACAGCTCTAACTCTGGTCGCACCTTCTATGTTTGTGAAACTGCGACTCGCAGACGTTTCCTGGTGGACACTGGAGCCCAAATCAGCGTTGTTCCCCTCACTGCAGCTGATCGTCGTTCCCCTAGCCCTGGTCTTCACCTCCAAGCTGTTAACTGTTCCCCAATTCCCACTTTTGCCAGTCTATCCCTCACTCTGAACATTGGCCTTCGTCGGTCATTAACTTAGATCTTTGTGATTGCTGACGTCCCTCATCCAATCCTCGACTCGGACTTTCTTGCCGAGTTTGATCTCCTTGTTGACTGTCGACGTGCCCGTCTCCTCGACCGCACAACCGGTCTGTTCGTTCGTGGACTAAGTCGCTTTACTGCCCCCACCAACTTATCTGTTTTGGATACGGATATTGCTAGTCCTTTTCGGCAACTGCTGCTTAGCCACCCCAACATAATTAACCCCCAGTTTCGCAGTGGTGAGGTTCAACATGATGTTGTGCACCATATCCGCACTTCAGGTCCTCCCGTCTTTGCTCGACCGAGACGACTAGCACCGGAGCGTTTTCAGGCCGCGAAAGCGGAGTTTGGACACATGGTGCAACCGGGAATAATTCGACCGTCCGACAGCCCTTGGGCGTCCCCACTGCACATGGTGCCCAAGGCGACATCAGGCGACCCTGTGGCGACTATTGAGCCCTCAACAGCGCTACCATTCCTGATCGGTACCCCGTGCCTCATCTTCAGGACTTTGCTGGAGTCCTTTTCGGCAAAGCAGTTTTCTCGAGGATTGATCTGGTGCGTGCTTTTCATCAGATTCCAGTCGCGCCTGAGGACATCCCTAAAACCGCCGTCACCACACCCTTCGGTCTCTTTGAGTTCGTCCGCATGCCGTCTGGTCTACGTAATGCCGCCCAAACGTTCCAGAGGTTCATCGACCATGTCTTACTTGGCCTGCCCTTTGTGTATGCCTACATTGATGACCTCTTGGTGGCCAGCCGAAATGAAGAAGAACACAAACAGCATCTTGTCTTGCTATTTGATTGTCTTGACAAGTTTGGCGTTGTCATCAACCCCTCCAAGTGCGTGTTGGGTGTGCCTTCACTCGAGTTCCTCGGCCGTCAGGTCGACTCTGAAGGTTTGCATCCCCTCCCCTCCAAGGTTGAAGCAGTTCGTAATTTCCTCCTTCAACTTCCAAGCGTCAGTTACAGCGATTCTTCGGCATGGTCAATTTTTACGGTCGGTTCCTACCGAACTGTGCTGACCTCATGCTGCCGTTCACCAACATGCTTTCTGATCCCAAAGGTTCTCTCGAGCAGACTGGTGAAGCACTGACTGCTTTTGAGAGAATCAAGAATTCCCTTGCCGATGCCACCTTACTCACACATCCCGCTCCCGAAGCTCAGCTGTCTCTGATGGTAGATGCCTCGACCGTAGCCGTAGGTGCAATCCTTCAACAACACCTTGCTGGTTCGACTCAACCACTTGCCTTTTTCTCCAAAAAGCTCTTACCAGCCGAGACACGCTACAGCACCTTTGGCCGTGAACTACTTGCCATTTACCTGGCTGTAAAACATTTCCGACATTTCCTTGAAGGTCGTGACTTCACTGTTTTCACTGACCACAAACCGTTGACTTTTGCACTTCGTTCCTACTCCGACAAGTACAATCCGATGGTTTTGGTGGGATCTTCACTTTCCAGTGAAAGCCCTATTGTAAGTGGTGTCCTACACAGCACCGTTTTAGGTCCTCTTTTGTTCTTGCTTTACATTAATGATATTTCGGCAGCAGTTAAACATTCTCAACCATTTATTTATGCTGATGATCTCAAATGTGTACATTCTTTCAAAAAATCTACGAGCCTTCGTTGCCTGGAGCAAATTCACGCTGACTTACTTGCTCTCTCAGCTTGGAGCTCAAAATAGCTAATGGAATTCTCTCCGTCTAAATGTCGCTATATGTGTTTTGGGCCTGATAGGCTACCCCAACCAGTGGTCTTTCAAGGCACACCTATGACTGAATGTACCACCATCAAGGATTTAGGTTTAAGCTTCACTAGTAATCTTGATCTCTCGCCACATGCTGACAGAATTACAGCAAAAGCAGCCCAGATTTGTGGCTTTATTTCTTGCAATTTCTATCTTCCTGTAATTAAATTAAGGCTCTATCGTATATTTGTACTTGCCATTCTCGAGTATTGTTGCCCGTTCGTTGGTTTGATGAACGAGGCCTAGTTGCTCAAAAATTGAAAATGTCCAAAGACGTTTTTCTAAAAAACTTTTAGATAAGGAACATCCCAATATCTCCTACTCAGATAGATGCCAGCTAAATAACCCAAAATTTTATGCGTTCAAAGGCTAGACGCAGGCGTCTGTCTCCTCTTTCGCATTAACAATAGTTCAAATCTTCCTCGGATTTCAGCCCTTACCCCTAGTAGTCGCCTGTACAATCTTCGCAGCTCTTCCCTGATTATACCTCCTCTCGCTTCCTCCACGTCTAAGTGCTCTCCATTTCGCTTCCAGATATACTTTCCTCTGGAATAGCCTTCCAATAAATATAAGAGCTTTAGATAATCTACACATTTTTAAGAGATGGCTGCGCCTTTATCTGAATACTGACTCGAGTAAACTTTTATTTTCCTCATCCTTGCCGGACAACATTCTCTATGACACCGAGAAAGGGCCGCCAGGAATTTACGACGCCGCCAATAACTTCCCGTATCTGCCACATTTCCTTCTTTTATGTGTTGTACCGCTTCCTAGGATCCCTCATCTGAAATTTTGTATTTTTATATTTTTCGGTTCATGCATCGTGCCCCTCACAGAATGCGCTGCATCAACGCTCTTTGCGGAACCCTCTGTATTCGCCATATACTAGTAGTCTGGTCGCATCTCACTTGCCCCCTTCCAGGGCTGGATCCGACTGATCGTATCAGGGCTTCTATCGCATCAGGATTAGTTTTCTATTCGCCACTTCGACATAAATGGTCCTATTTGACATGAGAATTCTGAGTTGATGATGCTTGTTTCGAGCCTTTTAGTCAATACCACTTAAAGGCCAGTCCTGCATGACCCGCCTACTTTCCCCTTTATGAAATTCTTTATAAATTACCCCATACAGGCCAGTCCTGCCTGCTTTCTATAAATTCAGGAGTGACAGTTTTTTGATCCTTTTGTATTTATCAATTTATACTCGCTTTTATTCATATGTTAAGAGTTTTTTCACTGCTCGATGATCATTTTCTTAACATACTACTTATTTAATATTTATTAATTAAGGCTCAGATTTATTGCTACCCTGACGATGACCGACAACATTCCGTTATATACCGCCAGCTACAAGCCAGTCCTGCTCGCTTTTTCTGCCATTATTTTTATTGAGGGGTTTTTTTCTCCGGTAAAATTAATCCAATCATTTTTAACTTTTTGTAAGGAGTTTTTTTTCACCCCTCAATCATCATGTTTCTCAATGGACTACTAATTCAGAAACTACGAATTGCACTTGGTAAAGATTCGGCCTACCTCCTCTAAAACTCGCATGTAAATTTATTTTAACTTGCTTTGATTGGACCCCGACGGGTCTTTAATAAAAAATTATTTATTCGAAAGAAATAAGCTCTTTGGGAAAGATTAACAAGTTTTATTGTAAATTTTCGATCTTGGTTCCCCAAGTCGTCTTCAGACGTGGAGTAAGTGTGCAAGACAGTCAACATTTAAACATGCCAAAAAAATCGATTTTGCCTTGTCATTCCTGCTGGTGTATTGTTCTGATTGGCTAATGCCTTTTCCACTTTTGAGGAGAATGAATTGCTCACCGGATCGGGGGACTTTTCTGGCTGACGTTTCGAAGAGCTGGGGCTGCTCTCCATTGTCAAAGCGTCAAGCCAGAAAAGTCCTCCGATCCGGTGAGCAATTCATTCTCCTCAGATTACCGACCCGGATCTCTTACTTTCGCTTTTCCACTTTTCCTTGAGGCTGTTGTACACCGTATCCAATTCTACGTGTCGATTGATGCATGCGTTATCAGAATGGATGGCCTCTAAAAATTCACGGCCCTTTTTAGATGAGCAGACACCTACAATGCGGGTCCTGTCCCAGGCGAATTTGTGTCCAGTTTCCAACGTATGCATGGCAACTTGGGACAAGTAGTCTCGCCTTTTTACGGCCAACTGATGTTTGTGTATTCGTGTAGAGGCCGATTTCCCGGTTCGACCACAGTAAACCGCATTACAGGTGTTGCATGGTATTTTATAGACGACTTCCTTCTTATCTAAATAGCCAACC
>CACRXP010000379.1:177368-201063 GCA_902702965.1 Spirometra erinaceieuropaei | reverse complement strand
CCTTTAACTTTAAATATGTCTGAGAATTTCTGTATCACCCCATGGGAGCTCTGATTTAAGCGTCATTGGTTTTTGATATCTTACAAGTGGAGTATTTGATCTCAGCCCGTAGATTCTCGATCCTCCAAAGACATGTTTGCCTCAGACGTGTTATTCGACTAGCAGAGCCTGAGTCGATTGTGCGAATGCATGTTGACAGACGGATACTTGTTGTCAAGACAGACATCTCCTTTGGATTAGAAATGTGACGTACACTCGACATAATGCAAAACAGATAAAATAAATAAAATCATCGCCGCTACACTGCGCGTATCCAAAACTAGGGATCGAATGGTGTCCGCAAGTTTAAGTCGAGGGTAAGTATTTAATAATTCGAAAAATTGTCCTTAAGGGACCATTATTATCGCCTGGATGCAATTTAGCTGCCTGGCTTAACGGTGAGACCAGCCTTTATTCTTTGCCCAGAAACCCTTATCTGGGTTTGTCCGGTCTGTCTGATTTCTGGTTCATTGGACGTAGATTAGAAAGCGATGCACCCAGCGTATGGAGATAGAAAGCTGTGAATGGCCATCATAGTGGATGTAAGCAATGGGCGCCAGTCTAGTTTACCAGATGACAGAGAGGACGCTGTGGGATGAAGTTACAATGATGCGTCTTACCGGGTTGATGCTGATACCCTACACAAGGCTAGGTGCTCCTTGTGTTCGTGATTATTGCTGGCGGGTGCTGAAAGATTTTGCAGCATCATGTCACGGAGCCTCAGAGACGTCACCTATCTCTTCACAGTCCAAAATGCATATTTAAGAACCCGAAGACTTTGTGAAACATAAATCGGTCTATCCTAGTAAGTGAAAGATAAATGCCCACAGGCTACACACGCCAGTCAAATTAGAGGAAGATAATTAGCAACGAGGACGTAGCTTGAGACTGAACTGTTATTAAAACTGTCTAAGTTTACTGACATATGTTAACACAATAAAACAAAACGCTTTTAATATCACTATATTACTCTTGCTCCTGGGAGTCCGAAAGTGCAAAACGAGTGCTATGGATAATGTGCAAGTTGGTAACGATTAAGCAGACTGAAACAACGACCACCGCGCATTGGGGGTAGGGTGGTTCACAGAACTATCCGGTGTAAGCAAAGGCGAGGAGATCACCGGGAACCCCGTGCCGGGTGTGGAAGCTGATCTGGTAGGCGAGCGAAGGACGTTGGGCATGAGTCAACTTCAGGCGGTCGATCGAAACTACCTTGACACGATTATAAGGGGTAATTACGAAATGCTTGTCCTTTCGCGATACGGCTCGAAATGGTACATTGTAGGGTCGTTGTAGTAGCCTACGAAAATTACCTACGCGGAGAAATACAAAAGAATACGTTAGTAGGTTAGAGTCAGTATGCGACTTGTTTTCTTGAGCATTTGAAGGTATGGTTCCGAAATAAGTCACTGCTTTGCGAGACTTTTGTAGGTAAACAGCGGTGCCCAGGTCGGCTAGACTTTGACGCGGCTCGAAAAAATCGCTTGAAATCAATAGGGTAGTGTCGTAAACGGTCTCAGCAGCAGGGAGCTTCAAGTCAGGCTTGAGCGTGGTAAGGATACTGGACAATACGAAGGGCAGATACTCACTCCACTGAGTGGGTTTGTCATAGCTCTGGAGAGAGGTTTCGAATTGGTGGTGGAAACGCTCAACTAAACCGTTTAGTGGGGGATGGTAGGCTGTCGTGAGTTTGCGAAAACATCGGGAAAGCTGGGTTAGGCCATTTTTTCGATCCTATGGAGGTTTTTCAGTAAGATCGCAGTTCGTAGCCCGGAATGGGGCAGATAACCTAATACTAAAACCCCAACTCTAAGCGTAAAACTCTGACCAAAACATCAACCCTAAAACCTAACCCTAACCTTGACACTAAAACCTAACCATAAAATCCTAAACCTAACCCTAAGCCCTAGCTCTAACCTTAACCCTAAACCTAACCCTGAATACCAGCCCTAGCCTTAACCCTAGGTCCTAACTCTAAAATCTAGCCCTAACCCTACCCATAAACCGAATCCTACACTTAGCGCAAAAGCCCTAACACTAACCCAAAAATCTTAACCCTATCCCTAAACCCCATCACTAACATTAACCCTAAAACCTAACCCTAACCTTAACCCTAAACACTGGCCTTAGTCCTAAAACCTAACCCAAAACTTAACCCTAAAACCTAACCTGAAGCCATAACCCTAACAAAAACTCCTACCCCAAACCCCAAACCGTAACCCTAGTCTTAACCCTTAAACCTAACGCTAACGTTAACCCTAAAACCTAATTCTAAAAACCTAACCCCAAAACGAAAACCCTAACCCTAACCCCAAAAATTGATCCTAAGCCCAACCCTAACCAACACTAAGCCCAACAACCTGACCGAAACAGGCGAACTGCCTAGCTCAGTAGAAACACACCTATTGATAACAAGTTTCCTCGGTAAGGGTCAGATCATCGACAGTGTCAACTCACAATGTCTGGCTGCGAACTGCGATCATACCGGTTTTTCCTTATCACATTACCACCTTTTTAACAGCAGCGTATCAGTTTGACCGTCTTTGCCGACGATGACCACCATGTGCCCCACAGCAGGCTGAAAGCAGGGGCAATGACTTGCGCATTAATTGGTTTAAAGTGACAGTAAACTTGGACGGCATTTACCGCACTCTCCCCTCCTACCCCATCTAGGCTCCGCTTCAAGACGTATTAAAGAAGGCCGGAAATGAGAGAGGACACAGGTGACTGGTAATTAGGCATACCACTACACCTCCCTGGTTTACAACGTACACTGAAAAAAAATTTACCCAACAAGAAGGAAGGCGGACGGCCCGGATCCCACTAGGTAGGAGTACAGTAGAGGCCTTGTTAAGATCGAGCCATTGCGGTCTGACTGTTAGTCTGCCAGTCGCCTACTTTTCATAAACACACACTGGACTGACTACAGGGTCCGGGTTATCCCATCGGTTGACAACCTACAAAGCCATGGCCTTTAGCGCCACTTGATAGATTGGAGCGCGTCGAATTGTTTATAGTAAGGAAAACACACTGAGGCAAAAACTTCATTCCCTTCCCATTCCCAGGTATCAACCACTGTCCGATCCGGTCAGTTGTCTAACACAGTTGCGTTGCCCCCAGTCCAGCAACAAACGCAACGATCTTCCGACTCCATACTCCGTGCTAAAACTTCGCCTAGGCGGAGTAACAAGCCATGCGGGGAGGGCAGAGGTGAACACTTTTCCCAACACCGGGGTCGGTGCGTCAGATGGTCGAGCAATCATCACGCCAACATCCAACGCACGTGATGAAATTGCAGCAATTATCGACTCGAATGTCGGCCATCAAGCAATGATCACACCAAGTGCGACGATCCCGGATGAAGGGGGGAGCCGTCAATGTTCATAGATATACGGTAGCATGGCTACTGCATCCTATAAATACCGCAGCCCCTTGTGCAACAACCACCCGTCTCTGCTTCTTTGTCTCTGATGATGGATTCGAGTAGGAATCCGAAACGTCAGGCTAATAAAGCTCTTGTCCCGGCGATCGTGTCTCCTTCTTCAAGACTACTTCATGGGACTCGTCTCTTCGCTTCTATTGGTGTGGATAGTGTAGGCGGGGACGGCGAATGTATGTGGGGCTCCTGACATTGGCGCACTGGTCGCAGTGTGACGGATTCACAAGAAACCGATTAGGCTGATGAGTGAGATGAACGTTTGATGGCAATAGAGACAGGTTAGGACCGAGGCCACATTGCTGGAGATGAGGTGATAATGATTGGGGTGGTAGTTGGCGGGTCGTCGAGAGAGTTTTGCTCGGTGGTAGAAATGGAAGCTCCGCTGGTCGCCGTCGTCACAGAGGTTGTGACAGTGATGGTGTAGATGGCAGTGACCGACGGAAGCGGCGCACGAGGATGTCGAGCGTCGACGGTGAGGGAAATCATCGAAGTAGACGCCGTGGGGGCTGGAGCCTGGGTGGCAGGAAAAGCTATGGTTGAGGCCGTCAGGCTGGTGCATTGAGTCCGGAGATGTCTGACGAGGCTGATCTGTGCGAGTAAAGTTCGTTGACAGCGCGGGCAGGTTGGGAGGTGTTGGGGCTGTCGTTGCAGGTCAGGGGCGCCTGAGACTTGCAAGCTTCCCTTTTAGCCCTCGCAGGGCGATCCGGCTAACTTCATAGATAACCGCTTCACTCTTCACTGCTCTTCTCAAGGTAGTCGGTCCAGCGCGACCTCTTCCCAAGTCTTCGGGTTTATTTTTTGCCGCTTCAAGGATTCTTCAAGCCAATCTTGTAGCGGTGGAGTTAACCTCCTGTTGCCGAGCCTCCGCAGTGACGTCTCCTTAGAAGAGTTGTTTTGGTAGACGCTCGTCGCCCATCCTCACAAGGTAGCCGCTCCGTCGTAGCTACAGTCGCTTCAGCATGACGTGGATGCTGAGAATTTCAGTCAGTTCCAGAACTTCCGCATCCGGGATCCTGTCCTACCATGTCAGCTTTAGTATCCGGCGGTGACAACAAAAAGGGAAATTATTCAGCGTTCGTACTTTGCTCTTGTAGACACTAGATCCCTGCAACATACAGCAGCGTCGTCAAGATAACCACTTTGTACATCTTCAGTTTGATGTTCAGGTGGAAACTGTGGCAATTCCGTACAGAGTTCTACAGCCGACGGAGCCCTGGCTGGCCTTGGACACCAAGTTAATTACTTCGTCGTCGACTTTGATGCAACGTGAGAGTGTACAGTCTAAGCAGATGGAGTTGTCCACGGAATTCAGCTGGGTGTCGCTGGCGTGGGTGCGAAGAGCACTGTATGCAGGGTTGGGTGAAAATAGATGCACGACCACCGTTTTGTACGTGTTAATCGTCAACCCAAAGTTGGGGCAGCCGAAAACGAAAAGGTCCGTATTCCGTTGTATGCCAACTTCTGTTTTGGAGTTCAGTACGCAGTCGTCACCGAAGAGCATGTCGTAGGTAGCAGTCACAGGGAGACGCGTTAAAGCTTAAATGCGCCGGTTGTTGAGATTATACCCGTCGATCCTGTAGGTGATGTGGATTCCGGGGCCTCATGGCTACAGGCGTCCATCAGCCAAGGCAGAAAACACGAGGCTAAAGAGGATTGGGGAGAGCGCGCAGCCCTACTACATTCCAGTGGTTACTGCAAACGCTTCTGAGATTGCCCCGTCGTTTGTGACGCGCTCCACCACCCAGTCCTAGAGCTGACGTACAATGGGCGTGGATCTCTCAGGGCATCCGAATTTCCGTATGGTTTTCCAGTGCCCATTGCGATTCACTGTGTCAATGGCTTAAGTCAGGTTCGCGAAGGTAGTGTGGAAGTGGGCCCGCATTTCCTGGCATCTCTCTGGCAGTTGGCTGGCGGCGAAGATCATGTAAGTGGTTACGCGGTGTTGTCGAAATTCACACCGACTTTCTGGAAGAAGTCCCTGTTCTAGATGGCCGGTGAAGTGGTTGAAGAAGATGCGAGCGAAGACCTTTCCGCGATGTTGAACAGTGAGATACTTCAATGGTTATCACAGAGTTGGCTGTTCCCTTGCTGCTTGTTGGAGTGGATGATTGTCGCAACCTTGAAGCCCTAAGGAACTTGTCCTCGCCCACCTACCGACGTAAAAGACAACCAAGTATCGATTTTATGTGCAATCGTGACGTTAATTGTTTTTTGTTCCCACATTTTCTCTCCATCTGCGTCTGACGACGATCTGGGAAACCAGCGCTGAAAAGATACGCAATAGAGCATCTCGTTCCATAGTACCTATCTTATTTCAACATATGTATATACATTTACCGTCTTTATGCATCATCGTTTGTACTGGATTATCTGTAGTACACAAGGGAATAAATCCATTTGTCGGCACACTTTGAATGAATACTTGTCAGAGGGAGTGAAGGTATAAATGATAGGTTTATGGCCAGTGTAAACGTAAACAATCTGTCATCATTGTATTCACAAGAATTCTTAGTGACGGGAAAAATGGCAAGGGGTTCTCCACCAAATGTTCTATAGCGAGAAGGGGAGGGTGTCAGTATGGTAGAGTAGAAGGTCAAGGGTTGGATGCTCGTTGAGACCTGTTTCTAGAGGGCAACAACCAGAGCGCGTTTGGAGACATTAACAATGGAAAGCAGGACATCAGTTAGAGGGCGAGAACTGGCAGTTGTATCCGCAAGGGTCTCTTTGACACGTCGGAAGGCGTCCACGATTTTGTCGGGAAAAGAGAACTCACGGTCGTTGCCGCATAAAAGATATGTGAGCTGAGCACAGTGAGGAATGAAACTTCTGTACAATGGCTTAGTCTTTAAGACTGCGCGGTTGTCGGAACGGATTGGGGGTCAGGAATTTGTGAAAAGCTGAAACTTTGGTGTGTATGAGGTGACGGCCGAAGGCGTTTGTGCGGTCTTCTAGAATCAAGAGCGGGAGAACGCTAAAAACGCATTTAGAGGCATTGATAAGGACGCCAAATTATTTTAACCGTTCAAAAGTAAGACGCAGGTGTTGTAGGAGCTGATATTTACTGGAACATTCAGCCACAAGATCATCGACATAAACAAAAGCGAAAGGTATGTCGCGAAGGACTTCATTACTGAAATGTCGAAATGTTTGGCCAGGGTTGAGGAGATCAAAAGACCTCCCGGCGAACTCAAAAAGACCGAATGGAGCGGCAATTGCCGTCTTGAAGATTTGGCGGAAGGCTTTGAGCAGGTCAACACTGAAAAGGTTGGTGCACTAGCTAAGCTAGAGGAAAAATCACGGAGGTTTGGAAATAGATATCTGCCGCGGACAGTGCAGTTTTTAAATCATCGATAGTCATACACAGACGCAAGTTCATGCGATAATTTTTACAAATCATATGCAAAGGGGCAGCCCTTGGACCATTAGAGGGCGGCACTATGATAAGCTCTATCATATGACTGTATCCGGCCTTGGTAATAGATATCTTATCAGTGGCTAAACGACGGGATGGTTAAAAACGGACGGTCCAGTATTCGAAATGTAATGCAAGACGGAATGTTTAGTAGAGTTGTCAAACTCTAAGAGCCAAATTATAGATGAAAATTCCGAAAGCAAATGATGCTAGATAGTGAAAGGAACGCTTGGTGAAGTGCATGGCCTAGGTCATGAAATGGTATGATTTGGGCATTGAGAAGATAAGGACGCTACTATGTCAGCTGGTTCATGGGACCTGACATCAACGAGCAGACCGAAACAGGATATAAAATCGGCACCGACTATGGTGGTATAGGCGTCAATAATAGTTAATATCCAGTAGAACGGACGTCACAAAGTATGGTCTGAAGTTAGGGATCACTGACCAGAAGTTTTAATGGGAGTGCTCTTAGATACTTGAAGTGAAAATGAAGAGCTGATTGACTTACCATCATTCGGGGATGACGGAATTAGACTGATGTCAGCACAGGTGTCCACAAGGAAATTACGGCAGGAACTCCTATAGGAAATGTGGAGTAGGTGAATTCGGGAAAGGTTGGGCTCACTAACTTCGCCGTCGCTACTAACCGGCAAACGAGAGTTGTGCCGAGGATCTCTTGCAGTAACATGGGAACTGTCAACGATGAACATTTGACCATAGGTGTGGTGGTACTAGCAGCAGTTGTCAGGCGTGGACGGACTTCAAAATGCAGTGAATGATCTCAGAGAGTGAGTGATAGAGGGACATACACGACAGTTCGAGCATCGATTCCGACGATGTCCACCGTGTGCTACACAGCAAAGTGCAGCAGGCACGGTGACTTGCGCGCGAATTAGCTTATAGTGGTCTTAGACTTGCGCAGCATCTACCGCACTCCCTCTCTTCCACATTCTCCACCTGGACCCGCTGTCAAGACAGAGTCAAGAAGACCGGAGGCGGGGTAGGGCGCAGTTGGCTGGCACGGTCGAACCCGCGTCTAGGCGTGTAACCACACCCTCTGGTCCACAACATAATTTTGACCAGGATATTTCACCAACAACAACACCCAAACAAGGGTCAGAAGGAAGAGGATGACTGGGCAGCCATGCCCACCACATATATACCCAGCGAGGGCGCAAGCGCATCTACCGGCAGGGAACCAGGTGTCAGGGAACTGCCAGCGCATGCCAGGCTGCGAGGGCCATGGTTTGTTGATACTGATATAGCACACTTTTTCAGACCTTTGGACCAATAGAGGGGCGTAGACGGTTAGACGCACGAGTAGCACGAAGCTGGGAAATTTCGAGGGTGCTGTGGCCTAGGCGTTTCATTACGTCATGGATGGTAGGTGTAATTGACACAGCCGTGGCACGGCCAGAAACGTTAACTGCAAACGTCAGCTGGAAGTACTCGAGGATGCGATCAGCTGTTTATGCGGGCATTTTGACAGACGTGGAGGGGAGGTGCCAGGATAGCCCGCACAGAAGAGGGCAGCCATCAGAGGAACAGATGCTTGGAAATTGTGGTGTCAATATTTCGTTCGTCCGCCATCTGCCTCAGGCGCCTAAGAACGCCTTAGGTCTGCAGACGGGAAACTGGAGACTGACGACCAGGTAAAAGCGCCCCCCTTTCTATTTTCTTTCGGTCAGCCTTCATCCGGCAACCTAAGTTTTTATTTGCCCCTCCAACCAATCGCCAACCAACACTTTCTCCTGCTCCTCCTCCCCATTTTCCCTCTCTAACCCCCTCCCTAACCTCCTCAATCGACGAACCACACTTTCCATCGACCATAATTATGCACTAATTATTCCGATTGAAGCCTGCCATATCGCCTGGACCAGACAGAATTACTGAACCAGCACTTCGATACCTTCCCAATGAACCCCGCGAACCACTGTCCATAATACTTCAACTGTCACTTGAAGAAGGCGAACTCCCGGAAGAATGGAAGTGTGCATTCATAAACTCGATCCATAAAGGAGGTTCACGACTTGACGGAGAAAATTATCATCCTGTCAGTCTAACTTGCATGGCGTGTAGAATGATGAAGCGCATTACCCAAAAAAACTTTAATGGCATACTTGTAAAAAATACTATGTGATGATCAACATGTCTTTCCTTCATGACGTTCTTGCTACACGAGTGTTCTTTAGTCGCATGAGAAGTGAACAGGGGCCACAGATAAGGGTTATCCAGTAGATGCCATATTTTTGACTTCAAGAAGGCTATTGATAGCGCCTCACACAGGGCTCGTTTACAGAAGATTCTTGATGCATAAACTCAAGGTAAAATGCTTAATTGGATCAAGAGTTGCCCGTCCTTCAGAGTACAGAGAGTGGTTGTTTGGGTCTCTACCTCGGAATAAGCAAAATCAGGAAGTGGTGTCCCAAAGGCCTCTTTTTGGGTCCACTACTCTTTCTGATTGATGTTACTGATTGCACCAGCGAACTAGATTGTGAGTCCCCGTGTTCACCGATGACACAGAAATATGGAGTGAAATCAAGTGTGATAATGGCGCAAAGAAGTTGCAAATGAATATCGGCAAACTGAGTGTTTGGTCAAATAGACGTCTTTTAAAGTGCAATGTGTCCAAATGCCTTGTCCCATTTATAAACGCTGGCCGAAACGCCTCTCCCAAACATTATTACTATATTAACGGGACGACATTAGAAAATTTGGAAGGACACAGAGATCTGGGTGTATGAACAACCACAAATCTAATTCCGTCAGAATACTGTAGGAATATGGTCCAAAGGGCAACTAGTGCTCTATACTAGATCAGATGTACATTTAAAATATTTCCTCCCAAACTGTATGCAAGACTTTTCTATGTCTTCGTAAGACCCCACCTAACATACGGAATGCAAGCAGATTCACCATACATGAGGAAGGATATTAACCTACTCGAACAGGTGTGGCACAGAGCAACGAAGATGGTCAATAGTCCAAAGCATTTGTCTCACCAGGGGAGAATGAATATGTCTGGCTTATCCCCCTCTATCTTTTAGGCAGGTAAATAACAGTCTACCTTGGACATTGCGGATTGTCTGTGGTCAAAGTTTCTTGCCGAGACAGGATGATTTTATTTAGTTTGTCCGTACAAAGAAATTGCATGGCCATCCCTACAAAGTCAACAGCAAATGCACGCGGCTAGGCCGTAGGAAGTTTACGTCCATCCAAGGAGTTGTCTGACCATAGAACTTGCTACCAAGTGAGATGGTGACGACCGACACAATTCGTATGCTTAAAGGAAAATTTGCCTGCGTAATTTTCGACAAAGACCGAATTTTACCAAACGACTTCTCCCACCTTGCCTTGTAAAACATTTTGTCGTACACAATCTTTCCGTGATGAGTCACAGTGAACAATAGCGATTTCTTATTACTAGTGTTGTGTTGTGCATCGGTCACATTCTAGGTGTTTGCAGCTTTATTTTGAGCGTTAATATGTGGAATTATTGTGCATAAACAGGCTCATCAAGGACTCTGGCTGTAACCCTTCAAATACGTACATACATACGTAGTAAGCTGTGTAGGCTCCCTATCATCAAATTACTTACCGTAAATCAAACTTTGCAAGCATTTTTCGATTGACAGGAGATGCGAGAGTGAAGGTCTCCTTTATAGCAGTATATGGGGCGTTTGCACGCATAATTTTCACAATATCCCTTGTTATCTGCTGCAGGACAAAACAGAATTTTACCATGCACACTGAAAAAACGGTCAATGTCCACGGGTTATATACTCCAGTCAAACATAAAGAACCGAATAGACAATGATGATGTAGCTTGTCATGGGATTGTTAATCAAGTCCGTGTTTGAGATTACAGGTGTATATTAGTACACTCAGTCAAAACGATTTTGGCACTAAAGGTACATGAGCGTGGCGCCTGTCGTATTCGAAGACTTATCAGGAGCGATGATGAGCCGGCGGAGGACTCGGACATCCCTATTGTGGCGATTTGCTATGCTCGTTTGTGCACAGCCGTTCGAAATCCTCAGAACCAATATAAGATGAAATTTGTTTATAATTGAACTACTTGGCATTTTTTGCGATAATTTCCGACCAGTCTTTATTAGTTGTCGAAAATAACGCATAAATCCCTTATGCACTCTCTCCAGTTAGCCATAACCGATGTTATGTTTGCTGTCGACAAAGTAGATCTTTCTGCCATCGTGGGTTTGCAGAAGTTTATCGAGAAACATGAGCACATTTTTGCGATTCTGGACTCACTAACAGACTCAAATACATTTACGAACAGCCTAGCGAGCCTACCACAAATAGAATCGATCATACATTTGGTTTCATCAGAAGTCGCGGACAGATCAAAACGCAGACCTAATTTGATTATCCGCAATATACCCCACACGGTTAACCCAACACCATCAATTCAAAGACTTATACATTCATGTGGCCTAAACATCCGAGTACCTACCACCAAGAGACTTCACTCTAGAAGACAAAATAAACCCGTCTTAGTTACCTTCTACTCTCAGACCGAAGCTGAGCTTGTCCTACAAAATTCCGAATTAAACAGAAATCTGTGGAGCCTAAACTCATTTATAGGTCCAGATTTGACACCGATGCAAAGACGTAGACTTCGGGAAACAGACACCAGCTACATACACGATAATCAGCACTCCGGTCCCTCAACTGAACCTCTAGCTACTACTTCTATTTCTGGCACTAGTAAAAAGAAATGCACAGACCAGCGTAAACAAAATGATGAACCCACCGCCCCCCGTAGATGGACATCCAGCAAGTATTTCTGACTCTATTTCTCAGGACAAAAAATGCGTAACTGCAAAACAGTTAGGACTGCTGGACAGAAACAAACGAAGGAGGCATAAAAACAACAACGTTCAACCAGAACAGCAGAACGATGCAGATCCCGGATCCCGTTATCTGACATCATTAGATAGCAATATAAGTTCTACTACGCCCTCCAAAATCGATCAACCAGTACAAGAAATCGACTACCAAACAAGACACACAAACCAAAAGGCCTTATTAGGCACACCAGCACAACCAAGACGCCCTAAGTATGTAGATATCACGAATAAGAGTTCTCCAAACTCTAACCAGAAACAAATAAGCTTCTATGCCTGTACCTCGACTCCCCCAAAATCCACCTGCATGGCATAGGAATAAGCCAAACCATTCTAACATTCCAAAATTCTTACCACCTAATGACAAACCCACAAATAACTTCGGATTTTTCACCTCCCCAACAGAAACTCCATTTAGGTACAATTGATAATTCAACCATTGATTTCGATGATGTCCATCGTGTGCCCCACAGCAGCAGTGGTGGGAGCAGGGACGGTGACTTGCGCAGGGGTTTATAGTGCCGGTAGACTTGCGCTGCATCTACCTACACTCTCTCTTCCTCCCTCGCCCGAGCCCGGTTTCAAGACAGAGTCAAGAAGAACGGATACGAGGGAGGCCGCAGGTAATGGCTCGGGCGGATCCTCATCTTGACGTTCCACCACACCCCCTGGTCCGCACAACAAATAACCAGGATTTCAACCAAAAAACAGAGATTGGAGGCTGGCACGGCCGAACCCGCACCTAGGCGTGCCGCTGACGCCTGGATCGGATCCCACACTGTGGTGGGAGTGCCATAAAGGCCACATTAAAAAGGAGCCATTGCAGCCTGACTCTCAGACCGCCAGCAGTCAAGGAGGAGGTCCAAGTTACCCCGTCAGTTGGCAACCTTCCAAGCCACGGCTTTTAGCGCACCATGATAGCTTCAAGCGTGTCAGATTGTTTATAGTGAGGAGAAAGTGCGCTGAGTCGTCGGCCTCACTCTCCCTTCCCATTCCCACACCACAGCCACTGTCCGAGCCGGTCAGCAGACTGGAGTGGGAAATGGGCGTGGTGGCTGGCATGGTCGACTGACCATGACTGCGCGCGCCACGTGCACGACCTGGCCCATCATACATACATACATACACACACACACCAGGATTTCGCACAACGGGGGTTGATCGGCGTGTCTCTCACTTGCGTGAGAAGGCCGTGGTGGGTGCTGTTTCAGCCCGTCCTCAGCTCACCAGTCCGCCACTCCACACAACACACACACACACAACGGAACGAACTGCGTGGACCGAGTGGGGGTGTCAATCAGCAGCCTTCCTATCCACGACGCTTGACGTGTCGGGATAGTCTCAGACTCAAGTCACCCGTGCAGCCGAAGCCGCATGGGAACCGAGTCGAGATGCACACTTCTCACTTGCGTGGGAGGTGGCAGTTGGGTGCTTGCGGTGGGGGAGTGTTGATGTGTGGTGGGGTGGTGGTGGTGGTGGAGGCAGGGCGGGAGGGTGTTATGGTGTGGTGTAGCCAGCGGTTGTCTACCGCAGGTCGTCGTGGATGCGCATGTGGCCGAATAGGCCCATGCGATGCGTGAAAGTGCGAGGGCAGTGTGGGCAGTGGAGGCGAGTGCGGCGGGTGAAGGTTGGTGCTCCTGGCACTGATTCGCCGATCTCTGTGCGATGGACTCGCGAGTGACCGACCAGGCCGATGTGTGAGGCGAAGGTGCGGTCGCAGCGAGGACAGGTGTAGTCCTGGTCCTCACCCGTGGAGATGGAGGTAGGAGGGATGGTGTCTGTTGTTGTGTCGTGGATGTGTGTGATGCTGGTGTAAGTGACGGCCACCAGAGCGGTCGTGGTTGGTGCCGTGGGGCAGGAGGAGGAGGGGGGGGGGAGGAAGAAGAGGAAGAGGAGGAGAAGGAGTAGGATAGAAGTGGTGGTTCAGAAGAATTGTCAGAGTTAGTTGGCGGCGGAGAGGACGAGGAAGAGGCGGCAGTGGGAGGTGCAGTTGGTCCGACGGTGTCTAATAAGTCCAATTTGTGCCCGGAATGTCCGTTGACACCGACGACACATTTTAAGCGGTTGTGCGTCGGCGTTGCAGACGGGGCGTAGCTGTGAGTTGCGTGTTTGGCGTTTCACTTTGGCAGCGACGATTCGGTTGGCTTCATAGATCGCAGCGCCTGTCTTCACTTTAATCCTCCAAGTCGGTCGGTCGAGGGCGAGCTCTTCCCAGTTGGTCGGGTTAATTTTGAGACGCTTCAGGGAGGACTACAGAGTATCCTTGTATCGACGAATTTGGCCTCCTTGGCGGCGAGAGCCCGTCGCGACGTCTCCGTAGAAGAGTCGTTTGGGTAGTCACTCGTCGTCCATGCATACCAGGTGGCCGCTCCAGCGCAGCTGCATTTGTCTAAGCATCGTGTAGATGCTGAAGATTCCCGTCCGTTCCAGCACATCAATGTCGGAGATTCGATCCTGCCAGTTCAGCCTCAGGATGCGACAGAGACAACTGAGGTGAAAGTGGTTCAGTCGACGTGCCTGCTTTGTGTACACTGCCCAAGTTTCCGCTCCGTACAGCAGAGTCGGCAGAATGACGGCCTTGTACAGCTTCAGCTTCGTGCTAAGTTGGAGATCATGACGATTCCAAACTGTGCTTTGGAGGCGGCCGAAGGCTTGACTGGCTTTCGAGATCCTGGGAGCGACTTCGTCATCGATTTTGATGTTAAAGGAGAGGGTGCTGCCCAGGTACGAGAAGTTTTCCACCACTTGCAGTTGGGTTCCGTTCACACTGATTTGCGGCGCGTTGGGAGGAGCGGCTGTGTTGGGTGGCGTTTGATGTAGAACCACCGTCTTCTGCGTGTCGATGATCAGACCGAAGTTCTCGCAGGCGGCAGAGAATAGGTCCATGCTCCGTCGCATCTCCTCGTCCGAGGTGGTGTTTAGGGCGCAGTCGTTGGCGAAGAGAAGATTGTGAGCGGTGACGTAGAGACGCGCGATTGGAAGTGCCTCTGCCGTTGATTCAGGAGGTGACCTTTCGTCCTGTAGGCGATGCGGATTCCAGGACGTTCGTCGCGGTAGGCGTCCATTAGCATGGCAGAGAACATAAGACTGAAGAGGGTAGGAGCCAGCACGCATCCCTGCTTCACTCCGTTTGTCACTGCGAATGCCTCTGATACGGCTCCGTTGTCTGTGACTCGCGCCATCATACCGTCGAGCAGCTGACGCACCATCTGAGTGTATCGCTCCGGACAGCCGAATTTCTGCATGATCTTCCACAGTCTGCACGATTCACTGTGTCGAAGGCTTTCGTCAGGTCCACGAAGGTAGAGTACAGGTGGGTCCGCATCTCCTGGCACTTCTCCTGAAGGTAACAGGCGGCGAAGGTCATATCCGTGGTCCCGCGATGATGACGGAAGCCGCATTGGCTTTCCGGCAGAAGGCCCTGTTCCAGATGATTATTCAAACGATTGAGGAGGATGCGAGCGAAGATCATCCGACGATGTTCAGCAAGGAGATGCCGCGCTGATTGTGGCAGACTTGGCGGTTCCCTTTTCGCTTGTAAAGATGCACGATTGTTGCGTCTTTGAAATCTTGCGGGACTTCATCTTGACGCCACATCTCCTGGAAGAGCGCAGTCAAGCTGTCCATCAGTTGAAGACCTCTGTGCTTGTAGACCTCAGCAGGGATTGCTTCCGATCCGAGTGTTTTCCCGCTGGAGAGCTGCTGCACGGCCCTGGTGGTCTCCTGGAGAGATGGCGGGAGGTCGAGGTCCACGTTGGTCTCCACTTGCGGCAAACGCTCGACGGCGGCGTCGGAGATGACGGAGGGGCGGTTGAGGACGCCCTGGAAATGCTCGGCCCATCGCTGTAGGATTTGCGTCTTCTCAGTCAGGAGATTGCTGTCGTCGGCGCTGAGGAGAGGAGCAGTGCCCTTCGTCGGCAGACAGTAGACAGCTTTGATCGCAGAGAAGAAGTTTTTCCATTCGTTGCGGTCCGCGCAGCCTTGGATCTCCTCAACTTTGCGAGCAGTCCAGGCGTCCTGCATCTCGCGCAGTCGTTGCTGAAGCTGGCGGCAACCGCAGTAGAAGGCAGCTTTGTTATCCTCTGTGGGGTGATCTACGTAGGCTTTGTGTAGGCGGTTCTTCTCAGCAAGCAGATTTCTGATGGCAGCGTCGTTGTCGTCGAACCAGTCCTGGTGTTGGCAAAGAGCGCGACCGAGGACGGCGAGCGCCGTCGACCGGACTGTGTCTCGCAGTTGACACCAGCGGTTCTCCACGGACGCGTTCTCGGCAGCGGCGGCGGCGGCGGCGGCAGCGATAGGAAGGTTGTCTAGCCGTTGAGCTAACTCATTGCTGAAATGAAGACGGTGAGCGGGCAAAGACAACAAGGCAACATTCAGCTTACCTGGGGAGCGCTTACCTTGTGGTCTCCTGCGAGGCTGTAGACGAATACGCATCTTCGAGATGACGAGACGATGGTCGGTCCACCTGTCAGCACCCGCGATTGCCTTCGTCACCAGCACGTCCCGCTGATCTCGCCTGCGGACGAGGACATTGTCCAGCAGGTGCCAGTGACACGACCGAGGATGCCTCCAGGTGGCCTTCTCTCGCTCCGGCAGACAAAAGAACGTGTTCGTCAGGATGAAGCGGTGTTCTGCGCAGGTGCGGAGCAGCAGCAGACCATTGTCGTTTGAGCCGCGAAGACCGTGGGGACCCAGCACTCTTCTCCAGGCAGTATGGTCTGTGCCGACGCGGGCGTTGAAGTCACCAAGAACAATCAACTTGTCCGCCTTCGGCACAGTCGCCAAGAGGCGTGCAGGTCCTCGTAGAATTTTTCTCTTGCGGCGGCGTCGGGGCTGGTCATCGGCGGAGCGTAGGCGCTGATGATAGTGGCGAATTTGCCTCCACCCCGGAGAGGCAGACGGAGGCTCCTCAGGCGATACTTGATGCCCTGCGGCAAACAGGGCAGTCGTCCCACAATGTCGTTCCGGAAAGCGAAGGCGACACCCGCGTCTCGTCGCACTGGCCCTGGCCGCCCACTCCAGTATAAGGTGTAACCGGCACCCACCTCTTCCAGTTGGCCTCGTTCGGAGAAACGGGTCTCGCTGAGTGCGGCGATGTCCGCATTGTAACGGGCGAGTTCTCGTGCCACTAGCGCCGTCCTCCGTTCCGGTCGGTTGGACCTCGGATTGTCTAAAAGGGAACGAACATTCCAGGCTGCCAGAGTAAGCGGACTCACCCTGCCAGTCTGGCGACGAATGGCGCGGCGGGAAGGAAGTGGAGAAGAAGATGGCGAAGGAGAATAATAAGCAGAAGTATAGGCAAAGGAAGTGGAAGTAGAAGTAGGATGAGCAGAGCGAGTAGTGTTGTTGTTATTGTTTCGATTTTGGTTGTTTCGACCGTGAGTTTTACGTCTGCGATCACGGTCAGCCTGCAGACGACGTGGTTCCCCAGCAATTTTTAGGCCAGTTTTTTAGGTTCCCTCCGAAAAGAAGCAGTGCTGCTTGATGCGCCGGCGCAGCCGAACTCCACACTGGGCCACGAGATTTTCTTGGCAGTGGAAGAACGACTCGAATTTGCCAATGGCATACGACATCATCGTAAGCCCGCGGTCTCCTGTGGTGCACCAGATGGGCGCGTGTCGGCGATGCCGATTCGAAGATCCATCCCACCGGCTGACCAACGGCGTACCAGGCGGAGCCTCTTCACGACGGTGCTGACACGGTGTTCCATCCGGCCAACCGTCCAGCGGAGTCCGCAGTACCCTGTACACGTGGCACAATGCGCACCGGGAGTAACCACCCTCATCTGGTTTAGCCCGTCAGTCGAGGCGGTTGCCCGGAGTGTGGCCGCTGAGCAGAGGCCAGTTACGTGAAGCCACAGTTGAGAGACGGATGCCAGCAAATGGACGCTAGGCGTAGTCTCATCTGCAAACAAATGAGCGACCACTACGAACATCACGTGAACCCACCGCTGATATCCCTACTTCCCATTTAGATACAATCACCACCTAGTTAACCCACATCCCCATACATACACTCAATCCATACATCCTAACCCATGCACTCACATTTCGCCATGCGCATCACCATATCCTCCAAGAAGCACACACTTACCTCCATTTAGTCCATCACTCAATCAAAGTACCCTCCAAAATACTTTTTTCACCACATCTCACATCTTCCATATCCGACATCCTGAAGATAGGTCTTATAAATTCGAGATCGATTGTCAGCAACATATCCCAACTTAGGACTTTTGCTGAAATATAGATAGATAGATAATTTTTATTAAAGACCCGTCGGGGTCCCATCAAAGCAAGTTAAAATAAATTTACATGCGAGTTTTAGACGGGGTAGGCAGAATCTTTACAAAATGCAATTCATAGTTTCTGAATTAGTAGTCCATTGAGAAACGTGATCAGTGACGGGTGAAAAAAACTCTATACGAAAAGTTGAAAATGATTGGATTAATTTTACAGGAGAAAAAAACCCTCAATAAAAATAATGAAAGAAAAATGCGAGCAGAACTGGCCTGTAGGTGGCGGTATATAACGGAAGCAATAAATGTCAGTCTTGAGGGGTACGTATGCGGGGCAGACAGGACTGGTCTGCATGTGGTATTGTATATGGGATTCACAATTGAGATCGTCTGAGCCGGATTGATACGCCGCATGAGACTATTCGCGTCAAAGAGGCCAGACGAGAGGAACCCAGAAGCGATCGGCTACAGCACGCTTCGAGCTCAGCCGAGCAGTGGGGAAGGGAGGTACGACCGAACTACTAGTAGACAGTGAATACTGAGGGTTCCGCCCTGAGCGTCGACAGACCGCATGAGGTCGGAATGCGGGAGATGACATCAAAAACCGCGAAAATTGTCGCTATGGGGGGAGTGATAGCAGTGGATTTAGAAACCAATTCAAAACAGGGGTTTATAATGATATAATTAATAGTTACCAATTGATCTACCAATAAATCCCAGGAGGACCCTTCTCGAAGTCAAGAATCTGAGTGTTCGGGAATTAGACCGTTAACAGTGCCTTTATGCTTTCCGGTGTAAGATGTTTGCTTAATTTCGACTTGAATACCAGTAACTTAGGCGATAATCTGATTTCAGGCGGAAGATTATTCCAAAGGAAGGCATATTTGGAAGCAAAGAAGAGGGAGCGCTTAGATGTAGTACAAAGAGGCGGCGGAATCACCATGCAGGAGTTGCGCGTGGCATAGGACCGATCTGTCGGAGTGAGAGTGTCAATTAGTGGAAGACTGGAGCTAGAGTTGATGCGAAAAAGGAAGTAAAGGCCAGCTTCGAGTCTTCTAACTCACAAAAACTTCATGTTCGCCAGCTGACATCTCTGAGTATAAGAAATACCGGACGAAGCTTGACAGAACAGTTTCCGGGTGAAAACCCTCTGAACATTTTCGATTTTATTACGGTCGCAGGCGTTCATTAAACCGGAGAAAGGACAGCAATATTTGAGGACTGGAAGAACAAACATTTGATGAAGTCTTAGCTTCATTTCCGGAAGAAAAAATTATACGATATGAATCCACATATCTGCGCGGCTTAGGCAGAGATTCTATCTGCATGAGGTAATAAAGCAAGCTTATTTGTATAACTTGGACCTAGGTCCTTTATGATGAGGCATTCAGAGAGTGGGTTATTCTGAAAAATTATGGGACCAGGAAGTTTGGTAGGACCAAAAGACATGAAACTACACTTGGATGATGAAAACTCCATCTGCTTAAGCGTAGTAAATCGGCATTAATTTCTTCAACACAAACGTTAGCGGTGTCCTTAGAGTATGAGTAAACACACTTGAGGTCATCGTCATAAGTAAAAGTTAGCGAATTTCCCAGTTCAGTCGAAATATCATTGATGTACAGAAGGAAGAGTAGCGGACCCAGAACCGTGCCTTGAAGTACGCCACTCGTGATCGAGTGAGGTGTCGAGTAGCTATTACCGACCATGACTTTCTGATCTCGGTTGGACAGATAGGACCTGATGAAGTCGAGTAGAGGCGGCCGGATGCCGAGAGCTTCCAATTTTACTAAAAGACGTCCATGGGGCACCTTGTCAAAGGCTTTGTTAAGATCGAAATAAATAACTACCACTGACTGCCGCTCATTACGAAGAGAAGTGATTAGATTAAGAAAAGCCAAGTGACATGTTTCGCAGGATCGTTCAGGTAAAAATCCATGCTGACTAAAGCTCAGAAGCCGATTAGCTAGACAGAAGTCAAGAATTTCATTGAAAATAATCCTTTCAAGAAGCTTTTCTAGGGACGGCGTTTTGTGCACGCTCCGATAGTTTTTAACATCGGACCGAGATCCTGACTTGAAGACAGGAATGAGAATTGACGTTTTCAATGTTTCAGGAAAGAATCCTTTTGAAATATAAACAGAGAATAAATGACTAAGCAATATGGGAAGGTCGGATGCTTGTTTACTAATCGATTTCGGAATCCTGTCCGTTTCTGTGCAGTGTGAGTATTTCAAACGGCTTATGTGTTTTTTTAATGAGTTCTAAGGAGACATCAATTGTACTTAGTGTTCTATCTGACAGTGAACGAAAGAAAGGGACCGGATCGGAATCGGTAGCAAGGTGTTTTGCAAAGAAAGCACTAAACAACTCCGCCTTGTCAGTGTTATCGGTGAGGAAGCCTTTGTTATCATTTAGCAGGGGTGGACGTTCGTGACCACGCTTAGAGGAGGACCGATGACGTAAGATCCCTGCCAGCACATGGCCCCTTCATAGGCGGGGCTGGAAGGGGCTGGGTGGGACCATAACGCCCTCTGGATTGAAGCATTTTGAAGCGTATTTGCATCAAAAGATATGTTTCAAAAGCCCCACTCATTGTACCTTCTTTGGCATTAAAAGGAGCTTATTTATCAAAATTGGCTTATAAGTCATGGAGAAAGCATCCGTTTACGCCCACTGAATGTAGCTGTGGATCAGCACACTATACTGAGGTTTTGTTTAAGTCCCTCATTGCGTAAACTCTCATTTGTCCACCGGATTAGAATCTGTGTGTGTTATTTATTCGTATATTTGACAATCGATTGCAGATAATATCGTGAGTCAGCCAAAGATGTTTTCATACTCTTGATAGCTGTCTTAGTTCATTTATGCATATTATGCTAATTGTTTAAGTATCTACTCACCAGCCAGTTCAAGTAATCGAGTTGTATGATTATGTATGTATATTTAGCCTTGGTGTTCGTAGTCCACTTATACAAATTGTTTATCGTTTTTTACTGAATATCCAAAGCAATTATGAAGCGTAATTACTCTGGCTATCACTGAAGCACCAGCCGTCGAAGCGGGGACTTTTGGAACGTACAACTGAATGGCATGACATATGTTGAAGTCCATGTATATACTGGCACTGACATTTATTATGATTGTACATATTTTCCAATTCCGTTTTCGTTTTTACAATAAATAACTCATTCACATGAATTTGCGTCGCGTGTATTTGATATTGGCTGCCGATTAGTGGGAACGTGTACGCCGAGTACTATGTAATACCGTAGTACTCTACGTACGCAGGGTGGCTTCCGATGTGTAACCTGTGGGAACAGTGAGGCACTGCGCCTCAGGGGACTCGGTATACAGGACGATATTTTAAAGTGGTGCCAAAAGTGGGCGGGGATGTGGCGTCCCCTGCGCATTTTTTTTCGCTGGCGGGGCTAGGCGGGGCTATTGCGTTGCATGCCCTGCCACAGCCCCCTCCACAGCCCCGCCTAGCCCCCTCATGGCCCCCTCTAGCCCCGCCATTATTGAGGGGGCCAGGCGGGGCTAGGCGGGGCTGGTGCTGGCAGGGATGTTAGCGACGGAGTTGCCAGGGTTCGAACCACTGAGAGCAATTGATTCTCGTTGCCTGTCGCGCGCTTGACGCATCCTTGAGGCCATCTCAAAAATCTTTCTGATTCTAAGATGAACTGATAAGGAACTAGTGGATGGGTCACGCAGCTGTCGCCTCAACTTTTTTAGTCTGTTGTAAAGAAAATGAGGAACAAGGGAATCTGAAGAATCTGAAGAAGGCTTGAGATATCTAAGCGGCACAAACTCTAGAATGGCCTGGAAACATTGGACATGACATCACGAAGAATGGTTGCATCGCTACAAGTGAGGAAGCCACACCAATCCAAAGATCTAATATAGTTATTTATTAAGTCGCTATCTACTCAGTCGTAGTTCATGTAAGTCCGAAGGACGCTGGTCTTTTTTTAAAAGGCAAGCGGTAAGCAATAGTGAATTAATACGTGGTCACTGTCAAAGAGGTCCTTTTTTAAAGCAACAGAAAGAGGAGCAATGTCATTGGTAAAGATTAGATCTAAAATGAGCTTATCTCTTGTTGGAGAGCGCACCAGTTGGGACCAATTAGAAAAATTGACAATATCTTGAAAGGGCTGGAATCTGGGTGGACAGCTATTGGAAACCCAGTCTATTTCAGGAAGGTTAAAATCCCTTGTGACTATTTTAACATCGAAAGCAGCTTCCGAAATTAATTTAAAGATTTCGCAAAATTGTGAATCATCACTGGCTAAAGAATTTTTGGGATTGTACATGCAGCCAATAATTGCCTTCCTTTTCGGCGAGAGAATAACAGATGCAAAGCAGAAGTTTCCCGTGAATGAGGAAACATCCAAGTAATAGGAAGTGCTTTAGGTAGGATTTAAGATAAGGAAGACAACTACCCCCAGGCCTAGTCGTGCGGTCTTGGCGGTAAAAATCGAAGTCATCTATGAGAAGGGCAGAGTTAGGAATTAGAGAATGTGTCCAAGATTCTGTTACACATATAATATCAGGCGTCATTTCCAGAGCAATGACTCTGATTTAGGCAATCTTGTTTATAACTGACCTGGCATTCAGTAATATAATATCTAATGTGTTTCGAACGGCAATCCTATTTTCAACGGTATTTAAAAAAAACCTGGAGGCGGATATGTAAGCTGTAAATTAATGACACTTGGAGAATAAGAACCAGTTAGTCTAGAGTAATTGACGTACTGCGAATCAACAAAAGAAGGTTGAGTATGAGGCATAAAGGAGGTGGGGATATAGTTTTCAAACATCGGAATGCTAGGGGAGTTAGAACATGAATATACTTGTTGGCAGTTAAATAAAGGAGGAAAGGGAGGAGGAGGAGGAGGGAGCCTGGAAGGAAAGTAGGGTCTTGTGGGTAAGGGTAGGCCGCTAAAAGATCTCCCTGAACCATCATCTGCCCTATTAGACCTAACCACGAGGTCAGACCTGAGTGGCCAGGTGCGGGAACGGGATGGATTCGACCTAGGTTGAGTAACTAGTTTATTATTCTGAGTGCTAGGGGTCGGTTATGGTTCTAGGATTGGCTCATCTTTACTGTTAAGATCAAGTTCCCTTGTAAATTTGGGAGCCGAATTTGAACAATCCTTGCTTCTTGGAGGAGTTTTAAAGAGGCTAGTTTTAACTGTCTCAGTGATAATGTGCTCAGTTGAAGAGCTAGATGGAACTGGGGCCACTGCAGATAGTGGGGATATTTGGTCGACACCAGATGGAGAAACTGCTTTAGAGGTAAAAGGCATATGAGTAGAATTTGGGAGTGGTTTTATGTTTGTTAATGGGGGAGAAACTCTTCGTTGCAGTGGAGTTTGATCTCGACTAATAAAAAGTTTATTTCCCCTGAGATATTGCGCTGAGCGTTCCAAATGGGAGAAAATAAAGTTCACTTCTATCGACGAAAATAGTTCGACAAGAATTGGTGGATTTTTGCACCTAGATGAGAGTCTTTTAGCTTCAGCGACTCTAAAGTTGAAGCCGCAGGAGTAAAGAAAGTAGAAAGCGACGTCAATTGGCTGTCTACTCTTAGGAACGTTTTTTAAAATAAAGTTAAAATTTCGTTTGTGCCTGTCTTCTATCTCACTAGCAACCAGGTCAATGAGAGGCATGAGCTTCTCACACTGCTGAGACGT
>CACRXP010000379.1:152982-176188 GCA_902702965.1 Spirometra erinaceieuropaei | reverse complement strand
TGTATGATGAAACAATTTCTGAAAGCTATCAATATTGGTAAACCAGACAGCACACTTAGTACTAAGCAATTTTAACTCAATTTCGGAATGCAAACTTGAAAAAACGGGTAAATGACAATTTCGTAGGTGACGAAACAGCCCTGTCAGCACCAGCTCCCTCTGGCTTCCTCATGGCCCCGCCTCATGAGGGTGCTATGGCGGGGCAAATCCCCGATGTGTCCCCCTCTGGCCCCTCATCGAAAAAATGCGCAGGGGGACACCTTATAATTGTCGTTTTTTGCCCCCACCCGTGGCCATATTAGACTGTCTGACGGTAATGCGGATCCCTTATACGTCTTATTACTCGCGTTATAATCCTGATCCCCATTTTCTAGACCGATTTCCCCGGCATCTGTCCTGTATTATCCCTTGATGCCTTCTTGCGAACCCCATATCGCCAAATAAGTCTTGTTTCATTCCAGCCCTCCTTCCCAAACCCAATTTCCCCCCCGCGATCGTTAGTGGACCTTCATGCGTGAATGCGAACCCCCCAAGGAACCATATTAATCAGCACACTTGAACGCCATTTGTAGCTTGAAGAGAATTTATTGAACGAAAAAGATAACAATTTGATATGTACAAACTGTCATGTTTCCTCAAGGGACATATTTGGTAATCCGGCCGCCTTCCAATACTCCAGGCAATCCAGAGTTCGGCACAGCGATGGAAAAGCCTACCAGTGTAACCCACATCAAAACTTTAAAAAAATATCATAAAAATACCAAAAGGGCAGTTCATTACATACCACAGTAACGTATGCACGTAGACCACGGTAGACAGTATTAGTACTCACGACGAGAGGAACGCAACTCACGTAGGAGATAAGTGCCGCAAAGTGACACACTTAAACAATTATGCGCATTACACCAGGATTGCCCAGACATGTCAAAAGCACAACTACTGAAGTCCAAAAGTACTTTTTGCCATTAACAAAACAAATTTTAACCGAAAAATGCACGTTTATTCCCGGAGTAATGCCTGTTAATGGTGCATTAACGACGAGAAAACTTCGAGGGGGCTGGCCCCCTCATAGCACCTTCTTGGCCCTCTTTCAAGAGGGGGCCACGTGCTGGCAGGGAGAACTATGAATAAATCTGAATTGGATAATAAGGCTATGTAGGATAAAATAGAGAACAGTATAATTCTCAATAAACCGACGATAAAAGCGGTCAGTGGAGACGGTTTATTGTTTAAAATAAAATGCTATTCTATATTTTTACGAGGAAAACCTTTTGTATATGCAGGTAAGACTTGACAGGATTGAGGCTATGTTGGGTGATAAACTGACACTAGATTTCTGCTTTACCACACATCGCCGAAACACGACGGGAAGCGAAGATGACTTATGACAAAAAATAGGAAATTTTGTCAGATCTACACTGGAAATCTGTGCTGATAAACGTGCTGCGCGCATTGAACTTGAACCATATATAGCCCCGATATAATTTGCATGACAGAAATATGGGCAAATGAACTTATATTGAGTGCTTCGCTTTATATCAGTCAGTCAGTGTATTTGAGGGAAATAGGCTTACGCCTTTGAACTCCCTATTTGTACATAAAAAATCGATAAACAAGCAAAAATGTGAAGAAATTACAGCATTAAGTGAATGCATACATTGATTCACATATGTCACTAGTCACATGGTTAAAAAGTCACATAGTCCGCTTGTTGTTGCAGCATATATCTGTCAAGGCGACATTTAAATGTCTCCACAGATGGAGACATAACAACCGTCTCGGGCAGGTTATTCCACGGTTCCACGACACGGTTGGAGAAGAAATATTTTCTCACATTCAGTCTACCCTGTGGCACACGTAGCTTGAAGGGATGTCCCGGAGGTGAGTTGTGGTGGCGAGTTGGAAAAAGTCATTGCACCGAAGGGCACAATCCAAGCTGCGCACGATACGGAAAGTTTGTATCATGTCTCCGCGCAACTGCCTATAACTCAGAGGATAGAGATTAAGGTTAGTTAAGCGGATCTCGTATGGCAGTGCACTTTGACCTCTTACTAATTTTGTGGCTCGCCTCTGCACCCTTTCGAGCAGATCGTAATCCTGGTGCGTCCACGGTCTCCAGGCCTGAATTGCATATTCGAGATGGGGCCTTATAAACGTGCCGAAGACTTTGGTGAAGCAGTCTTCATCGAAAACTACGAATGCCCGCTTGATGGCATATAGCATTGAAGTTGCGGCCTTGGCCGCCTTACAGCATTTCTAATGACAGGCCCGTGTTAGTAAACGAGGCAGAGGTTGTCTTATCTACATCAAAATTAGCATTGAGCAAAGTGGTATTGATGGTCCAGCCGAAACCTTTGCTGTAGAAGCGTGTTTAGCCGCAATCAAATCTCATACCCAGGAAAACATACTAGTCGGATGTCTCTACTTTCCTCCAGAATGTAGTAATGATGACACAAGCCTTAACCACTTAATAAACGATATAACTAACATTAAAACGGGATATAAGATAATCGAAGGTGACCTGAAGCGTCCAGAAATAAACTGGGTCGAATCGTCGGCACCTTTCAGGCACGAAGAATTGTTACCTTCAATTATCTTTAATAACTGGACACAAATAGTTGACAAACCCACCCGAGGAAACAATATACTACACGCTATTTTCACCAACGGCATCTGGCCCCTCCATATGCGCTACGACTGCGTGGTGTTCATCGAACACCCGCTATAGCTAAACTTCTCTAGAAAAAAGACTACAACCAATTGGTGGACCATCTCATAAACGCCAACCTCATTTCCTCCTCTCAACATGCATTTTTACGCAAAACGTCGTGTCAGTCCCGCCATCTCACTTTTCTGCACTTCGTTTCCAACAACAGAGATTATGAAAATACAGTAGCTTCAATATACTTCGATCGAAAAGGCCCTTGTTAATGTCCCTCATAAAAGACTACTGATAAAGCTAAAAAGTCATGGAATTAGGCCTCCCCTTCTCGATTTTCTGAAATCCTATCTTCGAAACCAATATGAAGTGGTGCCTATTCGAATGTGGTTTCAGAACCATCCCCTATCACCAGTGGAGTACTTCAAGGCCCCATTCTATATCTCATATATATTCAGCACTTTTCGCCATATCAGTATCAGCTAAGACGCTCTTATATGCGGATGACCTGAGGCTTGCATACGCAGATAACAGGAATACAGAAGCCAATAGTCACAGAACAACCGAAACCGCTCTCAGAAAACTCAGCGAATGGAGTAGTCAATGGCAGATGCCCTTTTCACCCGAAAATGCCATCTCCTGATCTTTGGTCCACAAAAACTTCCCCCATAATATTCGAGGATACTGAAATAACGGAGGCCCAATAGATAAAAGATTTAGGTTTCAGCTATACACATAGCTTTGACTTATCTCCACACGTCCAGCAAATGCCACCGAAAGCCACTCGCCTGTGTGGGTTCATATGTAAAGATTTCACCTTAAATGTACTAAAAATATAACTTTTCAAAATGTACGTCTAACCTCTCCTAGATTATTCTTCAATTTTCATCGGCATAGTTCCCTCAGATGGCCGAAAGAAACTAAAAGGCATTCAGAGACGTTTTACTAGATCTTTGTCCAGAAGTGCTGGCACCCAGGGTTCATATTTAGAACTATATCATAAATACGCTCTTCGACCCCTCTGGATCAGAAGACTGCAAAATGGTCTTAACTTCCTATTCAAGGTCACTAATGACCAAGATATGCTGAAAATGAATTTACTAACAAACCAGAACTCCCTCAGAATCACCACAAATTACGAAGATATCATAAGGATCCCCAAACTCACAAAGTTCCAACGGTCAAATTTCTACTCCTTAAGACATGCCACTATCTGGAATGCTCTTCCAAGTTCTATCCGAAAAAGTCGAAACCTAATCGAGTTTAAAATAAGAACTAAGAAATTCCTTTCAAATAACAATACACATTTATTTTTGAATAAGATAGGACATTTCGTAGGTCGATTCTTTGATATAGAAATTGGTCTAAATGGACTCTGATGATGTCAGCCGCTTGAATTATACCGGAACATAGCACTAAAAACGATCAATTTTATGAAAGACAGCAGCACTGATAAGACTGGGGGAGATTGTGCTATTCTTTTTTTACTCCCTTTCCCGTTTCCATTAGCTAACTAACCGGACACTAACTATCCCTTAAAGAGCTAATAATAACGTCCCTTTCAATAAAGCCGTGCCTAGTAATTGTGCGCTAGTCTATATTAAGGCCATATTAAACATATATACAACTATCTTAGATTCTACAGAACAGTCGACCACTACTCCTATAACGTCACATTCACAAGAACAATATGATACATGCTTCAGTAATATTTTGATAGCTTTGATTGTGACTTACCACCGAATGTTTCTTACCGCTGGTATATATTCATCTTTTCCATACAACTAGGGCAAGCCTCCCAAAAAACACGAACGAACTGTGCGACCGCCCCTTAGCTGCTGGCCTTTATGAAGTCTCAATCGGGTGTGGACGTCAGCGATCAGACGCCCTGGTGTCAGTGCGCGTGTGGGTCTTACTCCCCTGTAAACTAATCGGCGCCGACCTCCGATCCACCGCCCTACCAGTTATCAAGGCCGTCAGCCGATTCAAGTGGTTGACGTCGAGCAGGGAGACAACAGTAAGTGCTTTTTTTTCGGATGCAGTTGTATCATGTTTTAGTCACTCAGTTTGTCCCTGGGTTAAGGCCACAGATAGAAACGTTTCCTTTCCTTGTCTGGTTGATTCCCGTGCCGGCTGCTCACTGGTTAAGCAAGAGCTCTTTAATGCTTTTCAGACTAAAGTTCGGTATCGAGGGAAACCCAAATGGCGCCTCTGCACGGCCACTGGCGCCGGGTTTGAGCATGACGGGTTGGTTGAGTTCTCACTGCAACTTAGTGGTCACATGTTTTCGCATTCTATCCTAGTGTCTCAGGACATCGCTTAGGACAATACCTTCGGTGTCGATTTCCTGAACAAGATCAGGCCGATGTCATCGTTCTTCAATTTCCATGAAGGCCATATTATTCATGTCCCCAAAATCTACCAAACTGAACATTCAATTTTTATATTGAACATAAAGTTATTTTTAAAACGTTTGCGATTATTTTGTCCTGGAGATCAGTTTTTAACTTAAAGCAAACGCTAAATTTGCGCTCTACTGGCTAAGCAGACACCCAAAACAAATGAAGTCAAAGTGCAGTCTAAATGAATAAGTTTGTTTAAGGTTTTTTCCTGAGTTCAAGGGAGACTGGCAGTGTCCAAGCGGCGCCATAATAAACCTATTCTATCCTTTTCTTTGCCGAACATTTCACCATTGAAACTGACCCAATCCCTTTAATTCCACCTTTGTCTGATGCCTCTCACATCACCATTAATTTTCCTCCTGGAACTATTGAAAAACCGGTAAACTGTAGCAAGGTCAACGCGCGCAGCACGATTTTGAAAAGATTTGTGAAAATTATATTTTTGAATTCGATTTCTTAATCTCTTGCGCAGTTTCCAAGTGTAGATCTTACAAAATTTCCTATATTTTGTCCTAAGTCATCTTAACTTCCCGTCGCGTTTTGCCGATTTATCATAAGGCGGAAATATAGGATCATAGTTTTTCACCAAAAATAGCCTCAATCCTATTAAGTTTTACCCGCGTATATAACAGCTTTTCCTCGTAAAATGTTAACTAGCACTATATTTTAAACGATAAACCGTCTCCACTGACCGCTTTTATCGTCGGTTTATTGACTAGTAAGAGAACTATGTTTTTCTTTATTTTATCCTACATAGCCTCGTTATCCAATTCAAATTTACTCACGGATTTGTTTTGCCACCTACAAAATTGTCATTTACCCGTTTTTTCAAGTTTGCATTCCGAAACTGAGTTAAAATTGCTTAGTACTAAGTGTGCTGTCTGGTTTACCAATATTGATAGCTTTCAGAAATTGTTTCATCATACATAGCCTCATTCATATTTCCTTGAAATTTCGGCAGCTTTCATCACTAGAAACTTTTGGACTAAAGTCTTGTTTTGCTTTTTCGACATGAAACCTCAGGCAACCCTTCGTCGAAATTTGAAGGATACTTAACTCCAACTAAAACCCATTGTACATATGAAGAAAATAGACCTAGGGGCACTAGATAATTTTAACAATTTTATGTCTCGTTACGGATCAGTTTTTTCTGTTCTTGGTGCTCTTCAGGAAGGAAAGTTGTCAAGACTCACGTCTCAGCAGTGTGAGAAGCTCATGCCTCTCATTGACCTGGTTGCTAGTGAGATAGAAGACAGGCACAAACGAAATTTTAACTTTATTTTAAAAAACGTTCCTAAGAGTAGACAGCCAATTGACGTCGCTTTCTACTTTCTTTACTCCTGCGGCTTCAACTTTAGAGTCGCTGAAGCTAAAAGACTCTCATCTAGGTGCAAAAATCCACCAATTCTTGTCGAACTATTTTCGTCGATAGAAGTGAACTTTATTTTCTCCCATTTGGAACGCTCAGCGCAATATCTCAGGGGAAATAAACTTTTTATTAGTCGAGATCAAACTCCACTGCAACGAAGAGTTTCTCCCCCATTAACAAACATAAAACCACTCCCAAATTCTACTCATATGCCTTTTACCTCTAAAGCAGTTTCTCCATCTGGTGTCGACCAAATATCCCCACTATCTGCAGTGGCCCCAGTTCCATCTAGCTCTTCAACTGAGCACATTATCACTGAGACAGTTAAAACTAGCCTCTTTAAAACTCCTCCAAGAAGCAAGGATTGTTCAAATTCGGCTCCCAAATTTACAAGGGAACTTGATCTTAACAGTAAAGATGAGCCAATCCTAGAACCATAACCGACCCCTAGCACTCAGAATAATAAACTAGTTACTCAACCTAGGTCGAATCCATCCCGTTCCCGCACCTGGCCACTCAGGTCTGACCTTGTGGTTAGGTCTAATAGGGCAGATGATGGTTCAGGGAGATCCTTGCCTGATCCTATTTCGGATTCTCAAATTAAGGCCGCAGTTGTGAAACCCTCTTACACACCAGACGGCAAGATGCAAGTATATAGCACTGCTGATAACTTTTCCAATCCCATTGCTAGTCTGACACCCCAAATAATAAATCCCTTTTCTGATCTTAACTGTTTCCCGAAACCATTACCTCCGCTACCTAACATAAACTACTCCTCATATTATGCTAACAATACCCAAAATCCTATTTTCATGCCTCCTATTTTTCCAACCCAACAGAATAGCTTTTCTCGTCTGGGGTTCTCCTCAAATATTGTTCCATACAATGCTGCATCTCTAGTTAATTGTACTTATCGAAAGAAGAGGGGACGTTCACCGGGAGGGGTTTATTTGAGATCCGAAGTTTCGGGTAGTTTATTCGTCTACCCATCTTCAGGGACTGGGAGTTCCTTTGCACAGCACTCCTTAGTATGGCGCCCTTTGTTCAATGCGTGATCCGCCAGTGCGGCCTGTGTGGCTGCACCCAACCCGCATGTCACCGTGACCTGAATCGCCCCCGTCGGCCGCGGTGATGACTGACGGCCCCGATTGTCCCGCGCCGCGACTGTCCCCCGCTAAGAAGGTTCGTAAAGTCAGATAAGGGGGAGGCACATTGATGTGGCGGTTGACAGAGCGGTCGATGGACATCCAGGCTTCTTGCACTTGCCTTGCTGTGTGATCGCTGCCCCGGCCCACAATCTCAACGGCGTCAAAGTTGAAGATGTGTCCCATTTGCACGGCATGGTTTGCTACCTCCGACTACCTCCGCCACTCGGAATAGGTGTTGCCCACAGGCCTGACTCAACAATCCGCCGGCAAGTGATGCGGCCGAAAGATCCGATCCCTAAGCAGGAGATGACGGCCGTTGTCTACCGACTTCAATGCAGCTGCGGAGGTTGCAACTACGTTAGGGAAACCGGCCGACGGCTGCAAACGCGAATGCACGAGCATAAGATGGCCGTGCGAAGGTTGGACCCAAAGTCGGAGGTAGCAACCCATGCCGCGCAAATGGGACACATCTTCAACTTTGACGCCGTTGAGATTGTGGGCCGGGACAGCGATCACACAGCAAGGCAAGTGCAAGAAGCCTGGATGTCCACCGACCGCTCTGTCAACCGCCACATCAATGTGCCTCCCCCTTATCTGACTTTACGAACCTTCTTAGCGGGGGACAGTCACGGCGCGGGACAATCGGGGCCGTCAGTCATCACCGCGGCCGACGGGGGCGATTCAGGTCACGATGACATGCGGGTTGGATGCAGCCACACAGGCCGCACTGGCGGATCACTCATTGAACAATGGGCGCCATACTAAGGAGTGCTGTGCAAAGGACCTCCCAGTCCCTGAAGATGGGTAGACGAATAAACTACCCGAAACTTCGGATCTCAAATAAACCCCTCCCGGTGAACGTCCCCTCTTCTTTTGATATGCCACCTGGGAATCGGATTTTCACTACTACTGATGTAGTGGTAATTACTCCACAAATTTTAGACCACAGCAACTTTGTCTTCCACAAATCGCTTCATACCAGCAGCTTAATTTTCCATCACCAGCTCTCCCTTTTTTATTAGTAGCAATGAGCGGGATCTACATATTAAGAATGCGTTCAACATTGTCTCTCTCAAAGCAAGATCATTCGTTCAAAAGCTGGCACAACTAAGAAGTGTGGCTGCTGATTTTGTCCCAGACCTATTGTGCATTACTGAATCTTGTGCTCACTCTATAATTTCAGAGTCGACACTCAATATAGATAGCCTCAGTTTATACCGCCATGATCGAGTCGAAAGACGCGGCGGTGGTTGTCCTCTTAACATCAGAGCCTCATGGGCACAGACGCTCTAGGTCCTGAGCGTTTCCTCCTTCTCTGGAAATTTATGTTTCGCTTCGATAATACTTCCTCAAAATAGGAAAGACTTTGTCTGATGTGTATATAATCCTCCTTGTTACTCCTGAAATGAAAGCCAACTCTCTGAGCTCTTTGAAAATATTGCAGAGAGTCCTTTCGATGTCAAGATCATCGTCGGCGATTTTAATTTGCCAGAAATTGACTGGCACACACATACTTCGTCTTCTAAATTGCAGAAGCTTCTTGACACCATTTACTTTTCAAGCTTGACTCAATTAGTCCACTCTTCGACCAGAAACGACACTGTATTAGACTTAATTTTCACTAATGGCTCCTTCCCTTTATCTATGTATTTCTATTATGACCTTTTCGCAAGTGATCATGCATTAACCCATTGTCGCCTTCCAGTTGCCATTTCCGCAAAGCCAACGGTACATCGTAGTATTTTTGACTTTGCTAATAGTAACAAGGAATTAGTAAATAACTTTACAAGCACTCCTGATTGGCACAATATTTCTTCAAATAATTATCCAAATTTTTTTAACAATTTATTCCTATGCGTAACAGAAGGTTTTCTCGAGCTTATTCCACGGAGGAGGTTCAAATCGAGTGCCACTTCCACCGCTGCCCCAAACTTTCTTAAAAATAGACTTAAAATGCTACAGAAGCTGCTAAAAGATCCTTCTGTGAGCTCATTATCAGTTCATCTAAGAATCGTCGAAATATTTGAATTAGCTTCGAAAATGAGGCTCGCGCGAGATAAGCGTAGAGAGTCTTTAGCAATTAATGAAGTGAATGCTTCTGTATCAGTTGCTCAGATCTTTCGTCAAAGATTATCAGCTAAGTCCCACCAAGTCATTCCGCCTTTGCTAAGTACCAACGATAACTTCATTACAGATGAGTCACGCATGGCACAGATGTTAAATTTTTTCTTTGTCAAGCATTTCGCCATTGAAACTGACCCAATCCCTTTAATTCATCCTTTGTCTGATGCCTCTCACGGCATCATTTATTTTACTCCTGAAACTATTCAAAAACTGATAAACCATCTTCCTTGCTGTCAGTCAGTAGGCACGAACAATATCCCAAACTCTCTTAAAAACAGCTACGAGATTTTCGTGTTCCGCTTAGCAAACTTTTTTCCGTATTCCTCGTAAATTTCTTCTTTCCTGACTTTTGAAAAACTTCTTTTATTATTCCAGTATTTAAGTCTGGCTGTCGTTCTCTTTCTTGGCATAAGTGTTCAGTCATGGTGGTTGGCGACGACCGCCAACCTCAACTAAGTATTGAAGGTCACGCAATAAATGTGCCACGGGTTATAAAGGATTTGGGCGTATCATACTCCAAGAGTCTCAATCTCTCGGAGCACTGTGCCTTGATAGTCTCCAAAGCACGTAGAACGACCGGGTTTATCCTCCGAAATTTTAAAACTAGGGACATTAGAATGCGCCTTTTCAACATGTACGTTAGACCTGGTCTGGAATACTGTTCGTTTTTATTTAGCCTCATGCGTGCTACTGAGCGGAAGAAAATAGAATCCGTTCGACACTTTTTTACTAAGAGAATTTTAACCCCGGAACACCGACATTTGTCTTACCAAGAACGTTACCGGCTTACAGGCCTCGATCCTTTATGGTTCCGTAGATTACAAAAGGGACTATTTTTGCTATTTAAACTCTTATATAATCACACATTTAACCCACTCATCTCTTTAAGACATCATATCCACCCACGACGTAACAGTCACCGTGAGGTCTTCTTATTTCTGCCTCTGGCACGTACTGTTAAATATCGTCGGTTCTTTTCTGTAAATGCAATTGCTATTTGGAATAAACTACCCATGAGTGTGAAAACTCTGCAAAATTATCCTTTATTTAAGAGAACTATTACTCGATTTTTGCATTCAGAAAAGCTCCCACAAATTTTGGGTGCTGAATCTACTGATCGACTGTACCGTAGCGATGGCGTTTGTGGTATCTGAACACTATGGCCGGTCTCACCAGCTGTTCCTCAACGCCTCTACTTTGACTATCCCCAACTTCATGAAAGGAATTTGACGTCCGATAATCTCCGATACTGTGCAACCTCCCCCCCTTCTTGACGGTCGATATTCTACCACCGCCGACAGTTTTTTTTCTCCTGAGCCCTCCAAACCACAAAAACCACCATCAACTATATTTTTATGCCTTAAGCTCAGGAGTTTTTTTTCACTGCTGGTCGGATTTGTGTTTAATCGCTTCCCTTGACAATGCCTGTAAACTGGCATTTAATTAAAATTTATTTATTATTTATTATTTATTCAGAACTATGGATGTGTCCATAAAACGCCTTTTCTCGTTAAAATCTTTGAAAAAATTATCGCTTTAAAAATTACTGACTTTTGCATAGCCGATCAAGCTATGAGCCCTTCCCAGCATGGTTTCTTACCAGATCGCTCTTGTGAAATAATTCATCCGTCGTTTCTCAATCTACTTCTCTTCATAATCACTATCTATCTGTTGTCGTTATTTATCTTGCTCTTAATAAAGCCCTTGATAAAATGCTACATATAAGACTCTTGGCTAAATCTGAAGCTCTGCGATTCGTAGTCCCCTAATAGACTTCATCAAATCATACCTGTCTAATCATAAAAAAATGCTTCAGTGGGATCTTCATTTTCCAGTGAAAGTCCTATTGTAAGTGGTGTCCTACAAGACACCGTTTCAGGTCCTCTTTTGTTCTTTCTTTACGTAAATGGTATCTCGGCAGCAGTTAACCATTCTCAATCATTTATTTATGTCGATGATTCCAACTGTGTATATTCTTTCAATAAATCTACGAGCCTTCATTGTCTGGGGCAAATCCATACTGACTTGATTGCTCTCACAGCTAAGAGCTCAAAATGGCTAATGGAATTCTCTCCGTCTAAATGTCGCTATATGTGTTTTGGACCTGATAGGCCACCCCAACCCCAACCAGTGGTCTTTCAAGGCACACCTATAACTGAATGTATCACCTTCAAGGATTTAGGTTTAAGCTACAGTAATAATCTTGATCTCTTGCTACACGCTGACAGAATTACAGCCAAAGCAGCCCAGATTTGTGGCTTTGTTTCTTACAATTTCTATCTTCCTGAAATTAAATTAAGGCTCTATCGTATATTTGTACTTGCCATTCTCGAGTATTGTTGCCCATTCTTTGGTTTGATGAACGAGGCCTAGTTGCTTAAAAATTGAAAATGTTCAAAGGCGTTTTTCTAAAAAACTTTCGGACAGGGAACATCCAAATATCTCCTACTCAGATAGATGCCAGCTAAATAACCCAAAATTTTTATGCGTTCAAAGGCCAGACGTAGGCGTCTGTCTCCTCTTTCGCATTAACAATAGTTAAATCTTCCTCGGATTTCAGCCCTTACCCCTAGTAGTCGCCTGTACAATGTTCGCAGCTCTTCCCTGATTATCCCTCCTCTCGCTTCCTCCACCTCTAAGTGCTCTCCTTTTCGCTTCCAGATATACTTTCCTCTGGAATAGCCTACCAATAAATCTAAGAGCTTTAGATAATGTACACATTTTTAAGAGATGGCTGCGCCTTTATCTGAATACTGACTCGATTAAACTTTTATTTTCCTCATCCTTACCGGACAACATACTCTATGACACCGAGAAAGGGCCACCAGGAATTTAGGACGCCGCCAATAACTTTCCGTATCTACTCACATTTCCTTCTTTTATGTGTTGTGACGCTTCCTAGGATCCCTCATCTGAAACTTTGTATTTTTATATTTTTCGATTCATGCATCGTGCCCCTCACAGAATACGCTGTATCAACGCCCTTGGCGGAACCCTCTGTATTCGCCATATACTATTAGTCTGGTCACATCTCACTTGCCCCCTTCCATGGCTGGATTTGGCTGATCCTATCTGGGTTTCTATTGCCTCGGGATTAGTTTTCTATTCGCCACTTTGACATAAATGGTTCCATTCGACATAAGAATTCTGAGTTGATGATGCTTGTTTTGAGCATTTTAGTCAATACCACTTAAAGGCCAGTCCTGCCTGACCAGCCTACTTTCCCCTTCATGAAATTCTTTATAAATTACCCCATACAGGCCAGTCCTGACTGCTTTCTATAAATTCAGGAGTGAAAGTTTTTTTCATCCTTTTATATTTATCAATTTATACTCGCTTTTATTCATATGTTAGGAGTTTTTTTCACTGCTCGATGATCATTTTCGTAACATACTACCTATTTAATAATTATGAATTAAGTATCGTATAGATTCAGGATACCTTTTCTAAAATTATTAAATTCATGTAAAAGTTATTCTTAATTGCTACGACCGGACGCCTACGGGTCTTTCATGAATATTATTATTGCTATTATTGCTACCTTTCATCTACAAACACCTTTACTAGTCGGAGAGATGACAATGTCTTCAGGTAACTACGTGGTTTACGTGAGTGAACAGTCGACAACGTCATTTTCTCCCAAATGGTCTGCCTGTTCTCCAAAAATGTAGCATTCTTCTGCAAGCATTGCAAAAATGGGAGTTTCGCACACCGACTTCATCACAAATATCCATAGGATTATGAAATTTGGCCGTCGAAATTGATCAATCATATAACGGCACTGAAGCAGCGTTTTTCCTTCTATTCTCCATCACTTCCTTAAGTCCTCGTCTACATTTTCATGACGTAGTCCTTCTAAAAGATCTATTTGGTGAACTTTGATACATGCAAACAGTAAAACAAAAAAACACGAAGAGTAGACAGACGCGTACACACACGATCGCTGTTATGGGAAAGTTTTCCAGACACATCGTGAAGCATCACATATAGGGGCCCAACTTCTGAGAATCCGCTGGTTGAATCATTAACCTGTAGACTATCAACTATTAAACATTAACAACCTTGAGCCACTCCAAAACTGCATTGTTTTACTAAGTGAAAAGATGACGACTGTAAACTAAAAGCTTTGGCCGATATATGACATTTTATCAATGGACAATTTACGAAAAAGGATGCTTTCGGTCAAACGGGACTTATTAGAGCAAAAGATGGCCGGAGCGGATACACTAGTTGAAATAATATATGAATCCTTGAGAGTATTAAAGGAGAATTTTTGAATGAGCTTTTTAGGATGACAAATATGAAATTACGAAGGAATCCATTAAATTGCTGACAGATTTTTTCCCCAACCATCATTTAGGACTAATTTGCCTAGCAAAAGCCTGTTTGCTCTCAAACGAAACTGCACAGAACCAGGTCTGGGTTTGCCTTGTTACCAATAATATTTGGCAGAACGCCGTTTTAGGTCTTATTGATTCAGTCATGCTGCATCCGCAGGACCATTTGAGTTCTCAGATTATTTTGGAAGCATCCATCATGTTTTTTAAAGTTGCTGGTGAAAACTTTCGTCCGCTAAAGTTTCAGATGCTTCAGAAAATCACACAGCATATTTTTAAGGCTGTTGTTATTTGTCCAGATATCAATGACGACTGGAAGACATTTATATGTTTGTAAGTATAAAAAATGAACTTTTAATCGATTTAGATATCAGCCATGTTTAATATTTTTTGGGTCTAAATCCATATTGTGTCAGCATTATACGCGTCCGCTTCTATATACAAATACCCCTGCCAGCACCAACCGCACTTGGTCGCACTTGGCCGAGGCAAATATGGTGTGACCAAGTGCGGCTATGCTGCGGCCAGGTGTGGCCGAATGGTGTGGCTGTGGTCTGGCCATCAACACATTGGCCGGACTTGGCCGCACCTTGGAAAAAATTTTGCGCGCGGGCTTTTTCGCGTTTTTTCCCATTCATCGCGGCCTCGATTTGCCTATAAGCGTTGGTATCATGATACCTACCCTGCCAGCACCAGTCTTGGCTGGCCGTACCTTGCCGCCGTGACAAGAGGAAACTATATGGCGGCCAGGCCTAGCTCTCTGGCGTGGCTTATGCGTGGGCTTCGACACGACAGTCAGGCTTGGAAAAAATGCTCGGAGGCGCTCCCCATTCCCCATTCGTTGCCATACCCCTTTATGGCTTCACTTTTGTATCCGCGAGTGCACTCATTCTAAAATGTCAGCTTTTGCAGTATCATACCATGTGTCACTGAATGCGCTTAGTCTCGGATAGAGCAAATCAGCGCTAAACACCCCACGTAAGTGCACAACCGGACAGCCAACTTAGGTTTACTCTATCACACGCCATAGGAAAGTGGACAGACAATGGGTATAAACGGCGGTGTATTTAGTATTTGAAAACGAGAGAAATCACTGAGGAAAATATAAGCAATCGGAATGCCCTGTCGTCTAGCAGACGCTTACTTTATACTGGGAACGTCATGAGATTCGAAGTAAGTTTGCCAATTTGGATAAACCTGCAGTTGTTCTAGTTAAAGCTACGAAACAGCATGCCTGTCGCACTCGTAATAGCCACTGCGAGTTTTATCTTGCCGCACATAACAGCGGACAGGCGTGTCGCAGACGAGATTGACCAAGTTCACCTTCACAATATTTTCCGTATGTGGAAAAGGCAGACCACTGATTACTTTGTATTGCAACTCGCCAAAACAATCGCCCAGGAAGTCATTCTAGGGCTTGGGCTTGCCGGAACCGTAGAACACTCCAGCAATGAAGAGCTGACCAACAACCCGATGGCGAACTTGAGCAAAAATTGGCCACAGGCATTGGCTGGGCCCCTTAAAAATCTTCATTCCGTCAGTATGAAAGTTGAATGCGCTTTTGAAGCACCGTCGTTGCCGGCAGACTGTGCAGTTGATCCAGCAGAACATGCCCAAGACCTAAATGTACATAGTTGCCCTAAGTCAGGCGCTTGCCAATGCAGGTTCGAGGCATTTACAGATGCGTCTTTGGGTCCCTCTGGGTTGTAGGGCCGCAGCATCCGAAGCAATGTCTTTGTTGTGGATGGTGGTAATCATGCTCGGCAGAGCAGCAGATAAATGGCATCCAAGTGGCTCACTTAAACAAGAATATCCTAATCAGTTCGTCCACGTCCACTATCTTCTCAAAAGAAATGAGATCTCAGGGCACTTTCTGGGTGAATTAACGTATCTTTAGGTAAATGCGGAACATGCAAACGCAAACGGTTGAAATGCCCCTTGAAATTTCTCAAAATACGGTGTGGCCGTGGTCACGTCCATTCATGCTTAGCCGCACCCACATGACGGGGCCATGTGTTGGTAGGGTAAGGACAAACATTCAACATAATTCAGTGCGTTTCAAACCAAATACCGTGACTTTATTTTATTGATATTTTTCCTGTTTTTAGCACTCTCTTGAACATGCAGCTTGCTTCTAACCAAAAGAAGGAGGCAAACGATGTCATCGAACAGCTCACTTCCTTCCTCTCGAACTCGTGCCCTATTCTTTTACCAAAGCTCATTGCAAAGGCCAGTGCAGCTGGTTTACCTTTCGCTGAGCGTCTTGTCGTTAGCAGTCTCAGCCCATTGAGCAAAACCGGCGATTTGCCAGACACCAATCAACCAATTACAAGCAATATGTCTCAGAAAAAACCAACAAATTACCGGCTGTCTACGAAACTGAGAAGCAGTCTCCAAAGCCAAGGCGTGGGTGCTTTGGCAAGTATAGCGAAAATTCAAAATTTGTAAGCCTTTGCAGGAATTGTTTCTGACAATGTACGGGACGTAAACGGTTCTTCTCCTTTAGATCGCCGAAATACATTACACATCTTTGATGGTTACCTGGTGGCTTTTGGAGTAAAAGTGTTGACTTAATTGAAGTTTCATTTCTTATGAGGGATTAAATGACTGAATTTAGGTTTTTACAGTCGATTTTTGCTTCTTGAATTCCGAAGCTGTTTCCGAAGATATTATCACTTCCATTTCATTTGTAAATCCAGACTTTTATTGAAATGAAAATAATATTTTGACTCATGCAAACCGGCCAACGGATCGAAATTTTGCACAAAATCTCTGTTACTGCTGAGCTATAACTATTTAAAAATTAAGAAATAGATTCTGTAGTTAGGTGCATTTCAGAGAAAAAAACCTGGCAGACAAGTGCACCTTTGTAAAATTCCCAGGAAAAATACCTGATCGTTAAGGATTCCTGGGACATACCCAGCCGGACTGCAGGTTGAAGATTATCTTTATCTTTACAGCCAATATGAAAACATTAAATGTCGTGCCTTTTATTTGCATTCGTACAGCTATTCCGATATAATAAACGGAGATATGTGCCTGAATTTTGCATAAAACCTAAGAGATCAAAATCTCATGCTCCGAAGAATGCGAAGCAGGTCTGCTCAACACCCACATAGAACTCATAAAATATGATGATAAATTCAGGCGGATTAGCTAGCCCTGATCTGCCTGACTAATTGTGTGAGTTCATCGTAATTCTTAATCTTGATTTTCTCATATCTGGACACATTTGTGCGTTTATTCATAAACACTGGATGTTCACATTGCACGTCAAGCCTTTACAACTGTTTATTCATAAGAATAACTGGAAAAATTTCAATCTCTCTTGCTTAGAAAACTTACCAGTCAACAGATTGAAACCGAAGTACATCTGCTTTACAAGGCGCTGGCACTGGGAGATCTGCGAAGCACAGACGAGGATGTGGGAAACTTAACAATCACTGAAACTCGTAGAAAGCCATTGAAGATGGATAAAAATATGCTTACGGAGCAGGAAGAAAAACGACAGGCAACTTTGCTAAAGATGACGCGGCTTATTAAGGAAAAAATAAGGTAAAAATTTCCTAGACAATTAACAGCTTGAGGCATTAATTTACTTTGGTACGCCCGCCAGAGTGTAGAAAGTTAATTAGTTGTTTTTAAGAAAAAATGCTCAAAGCTAGGATGCCTTGCGATGTGAACTTTTGGATCTGAACTATAGCATTTCGTCGTCCAGATGTTAAGTTAACTGAATGGCATATCAGCATAAAATTAGGGCACAGAAAAATGTATATTTATAATAAATAAAAGCACATACATTATGAGTTCAAATTTTGTCCCGCGGCGAAAAATATGGGCGAGGAATTATTTATGCCTTATAGGATAAAACTCTCTGTAAATACAAACTAGATTCATAGAGACAAAGGCAATCCCTGATTTTCGAAAATGAGCCAATTCTTACCCCTAACGTTGTCTGAACTGGCCGGGGCAAATTTCTTTTTTACGATGCCAGCGAACACTTTGTACATGATTACCTCAATTTTATCAAAGTTCTATCTATGTGGGGTGTGTGTGTGTAATCCTGTGATATGTATTGCGACACTCACGAAGCGAAATCGAACGTCCTGTTCGCTCCAAAGTCAACAACTTCTCTGAGAGTATGGAAGTGGAGCATACTTTACTTATTAGAGTACATATGCTTGATCCGTAAATCAAATAAGTAATAGACAGCATAATATAAGCTCCAAACCATGCATAAGGATCTGTGACAAAATATTTCACGAGTTTTGTGTCGTTGTCCTTCCAAGGTAACATAAAAAATTAAATGAAAACCAATGGAAAAACTTTGGATCTGAAAAGTGACAGCCTATTCAACCAGGATCGGGTTCATGACTTGGTTTTTCAGCTTTTTCGATGGACACTTAAATTTTCCACATTTTTCAACAGCATATAGTTAAATATCGAATTTTATAGAAGCATTTTATTTTCAGAGGCAGTGGTGACTAATTTGGCGTGTGTAAATCATTTACGTTTGGAAATGATATCAGAAATGGATCACAAATGCAGTTAAATTATGTCGAAAATGAGCGTTCTAGATTAAAGTTGTGTTTTAATTTTCTTTATACCACTCTAGACCAAAATTTCTGCTCGACGTGGGCCATCTTGCTCTGAAATTTAGCTTTTTTGACGTGACTGATGGCTGCATTGAAGCACTTGAAAAATACACCAGGGAAAATAATGTCAAGGTAAGCAAGTCATTCAGTAGTTGTCATATCCCGTAAAAAATAAAATAATATTATCAATTTTCAACCAACACTTTCATGAAAATATTCGGTGGTGAAAGCCAACAATGCCAAAACGCAACCTTACTTTAAAATTTTGAATATGAACCAAAAGTTACGTTCAGCGCTTTTGCAGATATCACATAACGAACCTCAAAAAGTAGCCTTTTGCGCAAATCGGTCTATTTTCCATTGCAGTTTTCCTTATATGTATGCAGCGTTTCTAAGCTCAGGTTAAGGGCGTTGAAAAGCCTAAGTATTGGCCGTTTTCTTGGCAGGCTCTTTCGAGTAAAGCCGAACTGGACTTTTTACGGTATTTGACACTGGCCAGCAAGTATGCAAGTCGAGGGAACACGGAAAAAGACGCAGGTTATAAGGTGAGCGAATCAAACAAATTTGCCAAATTTCTGCCAAGTTTGTTTATTGTCAATGCAAGTCGATTTAAGTAGTGCTGATCTGAGAAAAGACTTTTAATGTATTAGATTTTCTCATTGCTCGGGCACGACATTTTTATCGTTTTTGCAACAAACAGCTTAATTATTTGGCCTCAGAATATACAGCAGATGTAAAATATGTTTCTTCTCACATACATAAATTCAGCACTTTACCTTTGTATTGTGCTGCTCTAGATGCTCATTCCGCGATGGATGTACGTATTGGTCAACTTATTATTTTAGGATTTCCATATGGTCTTACAGTCCTGCATGAAGACATTGGAAAAACTAACTTTTTTGGAAGATGAGATCGAAACGCTCCAGGTTGGATGCACCTGTCTCTGGAACATGTGCCTTCCTTTGTTTAATGACGAGCATGAAAACAAAGGCATGGTGCTGGAGTCTGTCAAGTTGATAGCCAGAATCTTGGAAAATATAAAGAGGTATGACTTGATCAAACGGATTCAGGATGATAAAATTCCGGATGATAAATTTTTCAATATGTGACTTGGATATTGACCCATCCACCCATAGGTTACTTCACTCCACCAGTCAGACCGTTCAAATCTCAATAAGAATGTTCAAACTTGCCGTAGCCTATGCGGGCGCGTTTCAAGCACTGCATCAAGCTCCAATTGATCAAACATTATATATATTGCTTTGTTCGTTCCAGAATTACATGTTCCACTGAAGCTTTATACTGAGTATTCTCTCAGCCAACATGCATATCCCTAACTCTCCTTCATAACTTAATCCAGTATCCCATATGTGTAGGCTTGATATTTGCGTAAAAGTAAGTTTTGAAGTCTTCAGGTAAAATTCATAGGAGTTCGGAGAGATGATTCAAAATATTTGCTTTTTGACCTAAAAATATTAGTTTTGTTATTCCCCCCTGAAGTCTAAGATGCAATTCAATTCGTTCTTCCATTTGGAAGACATATAGAATTTGTCAGTATTTCTGCCCCGTGACGTTTTGCCACTTCCTGATACACCTTTATAGTTTGGCTCCCGTACATGCATCTCCAGTAACTGTGATTTCTGCATTTTCGTGAATTAATTTAGAGACTGTAGCATTTGCACCTCCCCAGACCGACCAGCTTAATTCAGGTGTTAATGGAAGATCTGAAAGACCGCGGAAAGTTATCTTCCTAGCTTTCTTATAAGGCTTCAAAGAGCCAGGACTTCTGAGTGAAGCGTTCGAAATGCGTACTGCCGGGGATAAGAGTCCTTGCATATCTGCAATTATTTGTACACTATTTATCTTGGCTTTTAAAAACAGCCTGCCGGGGATTGTGAATTCATTCCTCTGCTGTCTGGAGATTCAGGGTTTAGGGAGTCGTCGATTTAATAAAGAGGACTCAGAAGAGCATTCCGACGCTTAGGAATAGGGCCAGACCACAGACGACAGGTCACATTCCTGTCTTGCCGCGAAAAGTCTCCATCAGTCACTGCGATTGAGGCTACTTAAGAGGGTTAGACATGGAAATAGAGACCCCCATTTATTATAGACGGCCTTAGCCTAAATTTCAGGTGAGGTTATATTTAGGCTTACGATTAGTGTTGGGATTGGGGTTAGGAGGGTTAGCACTAGAACTGTGGTTATGATTCAGGTAAGGATTAGTGTTAAGCTTATTAAAGTGAGTGTTACGGCTATAGTTGGGACAGGGGAATAGACACTCCCTGGGAATGTATCTCGAGGTCACCGGTAGTACTGAGATCTACATTTCCACATCCGACTTTTAAAAGTTACAGATTTAAGGACTAGACTAACCTCTAACCCCAGAGGACACAAACTCGATCCACCATGTTGGTTTGCATATTGAACAGAAATGGCTCAAAGGGTGCTGAAGTTTCTTGATAAAGCACCGTATGAACTGAACTGTTTACCTGCAGACCCCATGCCTAGACGCAGAATCCATCAACTGTCACGCTGATTTGACAAATCTTGCGTTAGTACTTGGAGAAGCTCAGTGGAACATTGAAAGACTGAGCTCACATAACAATAAGGAAAGAAACGTCAGTTTTAAAATGTTGAAGGGCTGTTTCGACATAGTTGTTGATTGAAGATCGCAGAAACAAAGAAAATCGTATTTAAAGGCGGTTAATTAAGCTCCATCGTCCTGCAAAGGACAAAAAGGATAATCTGGCAGTCATCGTCCTCGAAAAAAGCAGATGACAAAAATACGTCACGAGTCGGATGGATAGCGTATTAATTCGACTTATGATATTTCAACATAAATCCATTTTTTCACTCGAATTATGCCTTCGAGCCGGCTGTGAAGCCACGGCCATCCTAGAGCTAATTGACTACCAGATGTCTATATCTGCTTCAGTCATGATCCACAGCAGCAGGAGCTGTCGAATTTACATAGACCTGGGATTTTAAGATTATTTTTCTCTGTAAAACTGCGCCATTTCTTATCAGCTTGGTAGATTTATTAAGACGTTTCGTTGTTTTCTCTTCAAACAAGCGTCAACTACCCCCTTCGATGTCAAGTGCACTGGTTCTTAGCAAAGTGCTATGCAGATCGGGACCTCTTTGAGGAGGCTTTTCGGGAACTCTCAAAGGTTCGTTCAGTCCCACATATAGTCATTTTGGTTTTAAATGGGAAATTGAGACGAGGGCAAACTCTTCCTTTACTACCTGTATACTTTCAAAGAACTGCATGTCCATGGTCCACATAACGTCATCGGTCGAATCGTTGGAGATTCTTGACTCGAATACAGCCGCCTGCGGTGCCGCAAATAGTTGAAGCATGGAAGGTCATTAATCAGTTTCATCAAGTATGCTATCAAAGTTTCCTCCCCCCCTAAGTTTTCTAAGAAGGTTGCTCAATTCCTGAGAGGTAGATAGAGATGATTTGAAGGTTGATCGGTAGCGACTTTACGAAACAACTCTTTTCGCACTCAAATCTCGCCCCATGTCTAAATCCCGAATGACAGGAATAATTTTTGCCGTTCAACGTCTCCATACGTAGCCAGTCCTTGACATTTGTTCTGCTTCTAGGCACGATCGTTTGATGACAACCTAAAGTACAGCGACAATATGGACCACTTCGCCATCCGCCTCAACAGCCGAAGTATGCTGTACACTAAGTCAACAAATCCTGTGGGACAGGCAAGACAGCTCATCGAGCACGTTGTGGCCACTGTCATGTTCCCGAAGAGGACTATTTGCAGTTTTTCCTGTTTTAACTTCAAGACTGATGGAAATGGTGCCCTCCCTGATGAGAATGCAAATTCAATTGGCTTTAATTCTCCTGCTCTGGTAAGCAGTTTTACCTTTTGATTTATGTCCCAACGATATTTGCGTGGTTTTATTTGAAGTGTGAATATCACACTTCGGTGTCTTCTCTTTTGCTAGAAGAATTTGCAAGCATATCTGTTTAGTCTTTTAAAAGACACGGAACAGGTAGCTATCGAAAGACGCTTTTGGGTTTTGTGGTTTGCCTCAGACGACATGAGGTGCGAATACATTCGATCCCAGTGCACTAGATGGGAATGTGTCACAGCTGGAATCACATAATATTTTCTATTTTATGTTCAGTATAATAAATTGTGATCCTGGACAACGTTTGCTGACAGAAATCGAGTAAAGGAGGACCGCAACTGGCTATTGATACCGATCTTAACGCGTTTTTTTTAACCAGCCAGATTTTTGAATAGCCGAACTTACGTGTAATAAAATGTCGTTGAATGAAACCTACTGCAACAGTGTAGCGAACCTTACATGTAAACACATGCTGGTATCTTTCCTAAAAGTGGTTCCAGATAATTATTTAAGCAAAGATGGAGGCTTTTGGGCATAAATTACTTCAGTTATTTACCGTGATTAATCTCGTAAGTACCGCACTCACTATGCGTTCCATGCCAGACTCATGCCATGCAAGACTTCATTCACATGAACAAGTGTCTTGAGTAGAAGTCGGTTCAAATGATTCGCTTTGTTTTCTTTAAAGCGGTCCCTCCT
>CACRXP010000379.1:123436-150053 GCA_902702965.1 Spirometra erinaceieuropaei | reverse complement strand
ATTATGTCTGTAATACCTGAAATAGGAAAGTTCTTCAAGTAAGAGAGGGGAATGCCAATCATCCTTTTCTATCATAAACTTGTAATCGATTAATAGTTCTTTATTACAGTAGCTGGGTTAACTCATGAAATGTCAACCGAAATTCCGAAATGCGTTTTCGCTTCAAATAGATTCATTAAATAATATTGTAAAAATAATCATCATGTAGCGTAATTCTATAACAAATCAGTTACCTTAGAATGCTGGCCTTTGAACGAGTTTCTTTTCGGCTGCATACAAAAACTATAATCTATAAACAATGACTACTTAGATAGCACGTATTTTTATCGTTGATTCTCGATGCCCTTAAAAAGCCAATTATATTTCATGGAAAAAGTGCATACAAGTAGTCATTCTTTTATTTATTCGATAGAAAAGGACATCTTTCAATGTTATACTCGAAGGAAAGGTATAATTCGGTTTTCAAAAACTTTTCCATTTCCCGAATAATTCTGAATCCTAACTGCCGTTATACTTGCATTCAGGGTTTCCACACTACAAGCCGCGTACTTCCTGCGTACGGAAAACGATGCTTTTCTCTACGATATTAAGAGGAGACGATATGATGTTCATAAAATTTAGCAATGGATTTGAGCCATATTGTTAACTTTATAAGTTACACTGGTAAATGCTGAGACCTCACGGTTTATGAACGGCCATTTCACGGTATCAAAAAATCTCACAATTAGAAACATTTTTAAAACCGAATTATACCCTTCTTTCGAGTATAAGATTGAAAGAAAGACGCCGTTTTCTACCGAATGAGTAAAAGAATGAATACTTGTATGCACGTTTTCCATGACATATAACTGGCTTTCTAAAAGCATCGAAAATAAACGAGAAAAATACATGCAACCTACGTATTCATTTCTTACAGAGTATAGTTTTTGTATGTAGCCGAAAAGAAACTCGTTCAAAAGCAAGCATACTAAGGTCACTGAATTATTATAGAACTATTTTGTGCGATGATTAGTTTTACCACCCTTCTTAATCAATTTCTGCGAAACAAAAATGCATTTCGGAATTTCAGTTGACATTTCATGGATTAGCCCACCTAATGTACGTGTCTGGAAACAGCTTAAGTAACGTAATCGGACAGTGGTACAAGGCCTTTACCGATGTTTCCGTAATTCTGGTAGTGCATGGGTAATTAACTGGGTGGAGTAAGACATCAACGTATGTCAAATCGTCTTGTTGTTTAGAAAGCAAGCAATTTCTTTGTTGCTTTTCACTCCGAACAAAACGAGTTTTCATTTAATGCAACTGTCAGCTTTAGAGGTAGTTAAGGCCTTGGAGTCAGACAGAGTAGATTTCAAATTAGCCATCCTAGATATGGACCAGCTGATTACCACTTAAACAGAGAGTTTGTATAATGGAAGAGAATGTAGTTTGTGTTTTCAAGGGATTTTTAATGTTTTGTCTATTTGTTTGCAAAGACGGATAAAGGGCGATAGAAAGTAGAGGCTGAAAAACATCGAGAATTCAAAACGGCCTTGTGTTATACTGAGATGCTGATCTTTCTGTCTTTTAGTTTTTCAGATTCCTCGGGATCCTTTCGTTTGCTCAGGTTTTCTGCATGGTTCTACTGGTCTCTTTTTCATCGGCCTTCAATGAACTTTACAACTCCCTCCTTCATGCGGCAGAAGTACAGTGACGTGCTCGAAAACCTCTTAAAGACTGCTGAGCTACTGACAAAATACGAAGATTCCTCAAAGGCACGCTGTGCTCCTCTGTGTGCTCCCAACACTGCAGACCCCAACCCCCTGATTAGAAGTTCTGCAGGCAAGTAATAGTTATAATTATTAGTTTTAAGGTTCGACGATATTTTGTCACATTCGTGCAAGTTATGTCAACCTTCCATTAATGTCCACCTCCCCCGTATGTTATTATGCAAAGAATAACGGAGGCCTGCGAATTGACTGAGAGATATCTTTGTCAATCTTCCCTTTTAGACCAGTCAGTTTTACTGCCTACCATTTGGAATATTCCAAGTTTTCCCCATCAATATCAACAAGTCTTTAAAAAAGCCTGTAAAACGTTGTGATTAAAAACTGGAACGAGCTGTATGTGCTAAACACTTCTTGCGGACAATAGAAAGTGGGACACGGGGATAGGAACCGGCCCCGTAATACAAGTGGCCTTGCGCTAAAACTCCAGGGAGCTTACGCTAAGAGCTAAGGTTCGGACTATGGCTAGTGTTGGGACAAGGGGAAAGATACACTTACTGGAATGTAGCGTAGGGCCAACTCCTTTGTGCCGGGGGCAGTTATTTCCACGTCATAATTCTGGCTCCTATAAGTTAATTTGTCTACTTTTAAACTTAGACAAATAGCCTATTTCGGAATTTGGAAGGCTATTTCTACATTTTTAACGTGAATTACATAGAAAGACAAAAATTAAGTCTCCAGGTTGCTGGTGTGTGATTACACACTTTTACAGCACAATACAACAGATAATTATATATGCTGTAAGCTACAGTTTTTTCACTAAACTAAATATTAGTACACATGTAACAACGAAGTCAATGTTCTTGTTTTACCTAGTGGCTAACACCTTAACGTCCTCTAGATGTACTGACACAAAACTTCCGCAGCTTTCCTCCCTAATATTGGAATTACGTAATTATTCAATTCACCAGGTGTCAGTGGATCAATTCAAAAATTTAAAAAGTGGTGAATACCGAGTGTCATCAAATTTTGTCACTGGTTCGGTAAATACTTCACATAATCAGATTTTTTAATCTTTTTAAAGCTAAGTAAGGGTGTTCCGCAGAGGTTTAATAGCTACATTCGGTAAGAAACATAGACTCCTCCACAATTTGGTCCTTGATGGTGGTGGTGGTGGTGGTGGTGGTGGTGGTGGTGGTGGTGGTGGTGGTGGTGGTGGTGGTGGTGTTATTGTTATCATGTTTCAGAGAGTGACTTTTGTCAACGCTGATTACTTGAAATGTGCAACCGAGGGACTGGAAACTAACGACACCTATTTCCCCTCGTACACCCAACTCCGCTTTAAACGGTTTTAAAGCAAACAGTGGGTAGAAAGTCGCCGTCTGAAGGGGGACCTCCACCTCCAGCTATAGAGCGTCGACGGGCGACCTAAAATCAATTTGATACCAGGGATAGAAACACCACCCTTATGTTAGATTATGTGCAATATTATTATCATCCCAAAATGCCTTTTGAGGCACGTGATTTTGCTATTAATCTAAAAGTTTATGAACATCTTGTTGCCATTCCTCATGCATCTACAAGCATATCAAGACAGCCGACAAGCTTTGCGATCTGAAGGCCTAAAAGTGACAGTAGGAGGCTAGATAACTAACAAATCAATAAGGTAGCAGCAACCAAAATTAAGCCTCAAAGGCACCACTGCTTAAATCTAGTGGAATAAAGTAAACAAAATGAATAATCAAACAAAAGCAGATGAAAAGAGAAAAGAGAGACGGGTGAAGATAACAATGGCCAAAAGTCTGATTTTTATCCTGCTATACACTAGACTTTACGGCGTTTGCTGCCATGACTTCCAGAAACAACCTACGAGCTCCTTACATGTCATGTACGCTGGAATAGAAAACGTTCTCAAAATCGTTTTGATTGTTTGGTGAAACATTGCGAATAACCGATTTGCCAGGCTCGAGTACCCGGTAATGGCTTGGGTGTTATGACGAATGCGCTTGGAAATTTCGGTCTATGGCTATACCGGATAGACAAATCATATTCCATCTCCCTCGCCCAGTGATTACTTTGTCGTATTAAGGTTAGTCCATTGCCGTCTCTGCTTTACCAGGGAAAGATTAAGCGTTTACGGAAGTTACCTCGAATGAAACTTAAAATTAATTGAAAATGTTCGATTTCTTGTGGTATTGTGTATGGAGAGTTAACTCGAGTTAATTTGCCGTGACTTGATGAGTGTATCTTTCTTTTTTGCCTCAAAAACTCACTTTAGATTGTTCGAGTAATGAAGTCTCTAATGAGGAGTTGGAGAGTGCTGTTCGTCTTCGTCGCTCAATGTACCTCACATACTTTAACACGAGCAAGGTAAGAGCCACCATAAAATCGTAATTTGCACCAAAGGAACCGCTCGAAGTCCGTCTTCAGTTTCTGGATAGGGCCTTGCGTAGCCTACCAAGAACCCAAATTCGCAGGTGACCACCTTTGCTTAAATCTCGCCTTAAGTATTGACCCTTCCTAATGAAACTATTCCTGTCATATTAACTCCCGATACCCTCAACCAGCAACGTCATCTGACCTGATGTGAAGTTGGATTCCCTAATCCTATGATGAAAGGGGACAAGGGTGCAAGACCTATCCTAAATAACTTTTCTTCCTAGAATTAAGCATGAAACGTTAATATACTCATCACGGTATATCAAATATCATGACCCGAATGATTGTAAAAGACGTCAAATTGCGCAACCTTCGGGAATATGAAAAAGGTTAAAGAGTCTTCCTGGCAGTCCGATAATGAAGCTGGTTTCACCGACTTAACATCAGATTGTGCGGATACTACCCCATGTATGGTCAGGTTTTGTTAGCTCACCTACTCTGCACCTGTCCGCCACCGGTCTTCACATTATAGTTTTTTACTTCAAACATGGCAAAAGTGAAAGGATGAAGTGAAGGCGTAAAAGTCCTTCTCTCAATAATCACATGCATGCGTTGGTCATCAGAGTCTCTGCAGCCAGTTGTGATTCTGGTCTAGGCTAGATGGGCTTAATACAAAAATAGGGTGAAGCTGGAGGTCAGGCTTAAGGTGGAAAAATATCCGTTCAGGTAGCTTTCTGTCCTGCACGATATTGGAGCGTTAATTTTTAAACAATGATCCCCACCAACATTGCAAGATCTTTTCATGTTGCAGTGGAGTTATCTGGTTTTAGGTCGTAAATGAACTGATTTTTAGTCAAATATAAGGTGTAATGCGATTTTGTCATGCTGCTGAAAGACAAGCTGTCTTAAAAAGAGCTGTTCTAAAGGAAAATATACAACTTGGTCCTACTTCATGATGCGGGTAAAGTAGTTTTTCACCAATATCTGCTCGGTTTGTTTTGCAGTTTTAATCGGTTGTGCTGCAGTATAAAGTAAGCCAATGATTTCGGGCGTTAGGATTTTGCAGGCACTATACCCTCATCTAGATCAATGAAGATTTTGAAAAGCTAATGCAGTATAAGTACTCAAAGTAAGTAATATCCCCTCCAAGAGCAAAATTAATAATGGAACTGTGCAAGATCCTTCCATGTCAGATAAAAATTTTCATATCCCCTCCTGTTTCTGCGTAAATGGTCTATCTAGGCAGCGGGTTCCAACGTATTGGTTTGTCTGCAGCTTACAAAGCCTTTTCAATATTTTAGGAAACTTCTGATTACCTTAATTATTGGCCGAGCCCAACTGGATCAGTCCGTAGAATCGCTGATGTATTTGCTGAAGGTATGTTTATCGAGCTTCTTCGGGTGTGCGCATAAGAAAAGCACGTATTGGCGTGTGAAACGTGCTAAGATAGTTCATACTATTAGGCATAACTTCTGAACTTATATACACAGTAATTATCCTGTACAACATCCTCATACTAATTAAAATTTCCATCAACTTTTGAGGTGCTTTTTAGACGGGAAACAATTTCTCCCATGTCCTAATGGAACTTTTAATTTGTTTAGAAGGAAAATCAAATGCAAATGGTTCACTTCGGTGTCAATTCTCTGAAAACCAGACCGTGTGACTAGACTTTGAGTAAACCTCTGAAGAGGGATTTAAACTTTTGTTATTTTACGTCTTTCGTAGGAGGAAACAATAGAATTTCAAGTTGAACTCTGGAGGGTTGTTGCCAGCAAATACTCAGCTCATACAAGGAAACTCGAGGCCTACGGAATGGCCCTAAAGCTTTTGAAGGCGCGTACCTTCATCTTCTCTACTACTTTCAAAATTCTTTGTTCAAACCCTTTTCGGTGTTACTGCTCACTGGCGAATCGAAAAAACATGGATGCGTACAGTGCTAAGTTTGGTTTAAAAATGTTATTTACTTATGTTCAGTCGTCCTGGTTTAAAGGCATATAAATTGACTAAGAAGTACTTGCAAAGGCAATTTCGGTGCATAAATTTGTATTTTTGTGCAATGGAAGGGTTGCAGATAAAAGTTGTCCTTGGCAGTACATTCTGACCAGATATGCCATAACTGTCATTAATATTAATTGCGAGGCTTTTGCATATGTACTTGGTCCGCTCAGAAAGCCTACAGTTTTACTTGAAAAACTATTCATTCTCTCGTCGATTCTGATTATTTGGGAACACTAACTTGTACAGTAGATGTGCTAACTCATGAAATGTCAACCTAAATTTCGAAATGTGTTCTCGTTTCGAAAAGATAAATTAAGTAGGGTTGTAAGACTCATCAACATGCAGCATAAATCTACAATGATCCAGTTACCTCAGCGTGTTGGCTTTCGAAAGAACTTATTTTCGGCTGCATGCACGATCTATACGCTGCAAAAAATGAGTACTTATGTAGTATGCAATTTTCATACTGATTTTCGATGCCCTTGAAAATTCAATTATATTTCATGGAAAACATGCATAAAAATATTCATTCTTTTACTTATTCGGTAGAAAATCACGTCTTCTTCCAATTTCATACTCAAAAGAAAAGTATAATTAGGTTTTAAAATAAGTTTCTAATTGTGAGATTTCTGAATACTCTTAAATGGCCGTTCATGAAACGTCATGTATCTGCATTAACGAATGTGGCTTGTAAAGAAAATAATATTGCTCAAATCCACTACTTAATTTTGTGAACCTCATATGGCCTCCTCTTAACACCGTAGAGAAATGCATGGTTTTCCGTACACGGAAAATATACAGCTTGCAATTTTGAAACCCTTAAGGCAGGTCAAGTCCAAAATTATTCGGGAATTGGAAAAGTATTTTAAAACCGAATTATACTTTTCTTTTGAGTATGAAATTGGAAGAAGACGTGCCTTTCTACCGAATAAGTAAAAGAATGAATATTTTTATGCATGTTTTCAATGAAATATAATTTAATTTTCAAGGGCATCGAAAATCAATGAGAAAATTATATGCTACTTAAGTAGTCATTTTTTGCGGTGTATAGATCCTGCATGCAGCCGAAAATAAGTTCTTTCGAATGCCGACACTGTGTGGTAACTGCATCATTGTAGATTTATGCTGCATCTTGATTAGTTTTACAACACTACTTAATTTATCTTTTCGAAACGAGAACGCATTTCTAAATTTTGGTTGACATTTCATGAGTTAGCACATCTTCTGTAAAACAATAGTGGTGAAAATGCTATTCCCCGGTGGAATATCAAAAGAAGAGGAGGCGTTCACCGGGAGAGGTTATTTGAGGTCTGACGTTTCGGGTAGTCGTTTCTTTTACCCATCTCCAGAGACTGAGCAGTCGTGCACACAGCTTTCCTTTTATGGCGCACTTTGTCCAATGCCTGGCCCATCCATGCCGCCTGTGTGGCTGCATCCGACCCGCATGTCACCGTGACCTGAATACCGCCCATCTTCGTCGGCCGCGGTGATAATTGGCGGCCCCGATTGTCCTGCGCCGTGACTGTCCCCGTCAAGAATGTCCGTAAAACCAGATAAGGGGGGGGGGGGTAAATTGATGTGGCGGTTGACAGAACAGTCTGTAGACATCCAGGCTTCTTGCAACTGCCTTGCCGTATGATCATCACCTCGGCCCACAATTTCAACGGCGTCAAAGTTGAAGACGTGTCCCATTTGGGCGGCATGGGTTGCAACCTCCGACTTTGGGTCCAACCTTCGCAAGGCCAACTTATGCTCGTGCATGTGCGTTTGCAGCCGTCGGCCGGTTTCCCCAACGTAGTTACACATTCCGCAGCTGCACTGAAGTCGGTAGACAACAACCGACATCTCCTGTTTAAGGATCGGGTCTTTTGGCCGCATCACTTGCCGGCGGATTGTTGAGTCGGGCCTGTGGGCAACGCCTATTCCGAGCGGCACGAGGGATCCAGCCACGGCTTCGGAGACCCCTTTCATGTATGGAATGCTCCGCCGCGATTTTGGCTGAATAGGTTCTTCATTCCGCATCCTTGGTTGCTTTCGGCTTCGTTCAACGAATGTTCGCGGATAGCCGTTGGCTCTGAAGAGTTCTTGGAGGAGCTTCATCTCGTCCAGTTTGGCGACTGGAGTGCTGCAATGAGTTTCCACCCGTCGGTATAGCGTGCGTACACAGCTTCGTTTGTGTTGCAATGGGTGGTTGCTGTTGTAACTGAGCATTTGCAGCGTGTTCGTCGGTTTTCTGTAGACTGACGTCGACAGTTTACCGTCTGGTTGGCGGCAGATGAGAACATCCAAAAATGAAAGTTTGCTCTCCACTTCTTCTTCCATCGTGAACTGTAGGTCGGGGATGACTGAGTTCAATAGTTCATCATAGTAGCTACTTTTATCCTGATCGATGATTACTAAGGTATCATCAACGAAGCGCGCCCAAAACTTGGGTTTGTATTCCCCGAACAGTCGTTTATCGAGTTTTTGCAGAACGGCCTCGGCAATGAGTCGGGAGATTGGTGAACCCATCAGAGTGCTCTTAATTTGCTCATAGGTGATCCCCTCGAATGTAAATAATGTCTTGAGGCAGTGCCCCATGAGTTCTATGAGATCCTGAGCTGTGGGCTGGCCATCGCCCTCGTCGTAATTCTGACGAAGCAGGTCAGTGAACGTCTCGACCGCAAGGGCCTGTGTTATGGACGTGAAGAGTGAGACTACGTCAAATGACACCATTCTCTCATTCGGTTCGATCGTGACCGCCCTTATTTTGTCGGGGAATTGCTCTGCTGAGTGTACTGTTGTTTCTGAGCCCGCGGTTAGGAATCTTAGCTTCTGAAACAGCCAATTTGCGAGCCCGTACGTGGGTGTGCCTCGGAGTGAGACGATTGCTCGGAGGGGAACATCTGGCTTGTGTACCTTTGGAAGACCGTAGAATCTCGCCATCGGTGTTTCTGTGGGCTTTGCCATATACCATTCTTTGACGGTGATGACTTTTTCCTTCTTTAGTCGAGACAGAACCCCGTTAAGCCTCGCCAGTAGGGACTTTAGTTTGGCAGCGTCGCTGACCATGTAGGACTCCCGGTCGCTGAGAAGCATGAGCGCCTTGTTTCGGTAATCCACCTTGTCAAGGATAACAGTTGACCGGCCTTTGTCAGCAGGCAGAATAATTATTTCGGTGCCAGCTTTCAAGTCCCTTAGGGCCTTTTGTTCATCTCTTAGCAGCGAATGGGTTTTTCGGTGTGACATGAGAAGTGAAGAGACTCGATGTCGGAGGAGGTTTTTTGCCTCGTCTCTGGCGCCGGTTTGATGTAGCACAGATTCGAAAGAAGCAATGAATGTGACCGGATCGGCGTCAGTTGTGTTAAAACCAGATCTACGTTGTAGAACTTTTGTTTGGGCCACAGTAAGATTTTTCGACGAGAGGTTGTGTACTAACGTTTGTTCAGGTTCCGGGATTGTGCGGTCTGCAGGGCCATGAACTTTACTGATAAATCAGCATCCCTGTTTAGCACGATCAGGATAAAATTAGCTACTATGAAGAACTATTGAACTCAGTCATCCCCGACCTACAGTTCACGATGGAAGAAGAAAAGGAGAGCAAACTTTCATTTTTGGATGTTCTCATCTGCCGCCAACCAGACGGTAAACTGTCGACGTCAGTCTACAGAAAACCGACGAACACGCTGCAAATGCTCAGTTACAACAGCAACCACCCATTGCAACACAAACGAAGCTGTGTACGCACGCTATACCGACGGGTGGAAACTCATTGCAGCACTCCAGTCGCCAAACTGGACGAGATGAAGCTCCTCCAAGAACTCTTCAGAGCCAACGGCTATCCGCGAACATTCGTTGAACGAAGCCGAAAGCAACCAAGGATGCGGAATGAAGAACCTATTCAGCCAAAATCGCGGCGGAGCATTCCATACATGAAAGGGGTCTCCGAAGCCGTGGCTGGATCCCTCGTGCCGCTCGGAATAGGCGTTGCCCACAGGCCCGACTCAACAATCCGCCGGCAAGTGATGCGGCCAAAAGACCCGATCCTTAAACAGGAGATGTCGGTTGTTGTCTACCGACTTCAGTGCAGCTGCGGAATGTGTAACTACGTTGGGGAAACCGGCCGACGGCTGCAAACGCGCATGCACGAGCATAAGTTGGCCTTGCGAAGGTTGGACCCAAAGTCGGAGGTTGCAACCCATGCCGCCCAAATGGGACACGTCTTCAACTTTGACGCCGTTGAAATTGTGGGCCGAGGTGATGATCATACGGCAAGGCAGTTGCAAGAAGCCTGGATGTCTACAGACTGTTCTGTCAACCGCCACATCAATTTACCCCCCCCCCCCCTTATCTGGTTTTACGGACATTCTTGACGGGGACAGTCACGGCGCAGGACAATCGGGGCCGCCAATTATCACCGCGGCCGACGAAGATGGGCGGTATTCAGGTCACGGTGACATGCGGGTCGGATGCAGCCACACAGGCGGCATGGATGGGCCAGGCATTGGACAAAGTGCGCCATAAAAGGAAAGCTGTGTGCACGACTGCTCAGTCTCTGGAGATGGGTAGAAGAAACGACTACCCGAAACGTCAGACCTCAAATAACCTCTCCCGGTGAACGCCTCCTCTTCTTTTGACATCTTCTGTATGTTTTTAAATTTTGGTTCACTCAGTGTTTGTTAAAATGTCTTTAGATTTCCTATTTAAGCGTCGTTATAAACGACACTTTCTTACGCCCAATTACTGCAGCAATTTTCTTTAACGAAGGAGGGTTTTCTGGAAGATGATTTTAATATAAATTTAGATTGTAACACAATCGACCCAAACTGAACATGTGTATTTCGATTTATTTTTATGTCAATAAGTTTTGAAAGATGTCTATTTTGCGGCATGGGATATGACATGAAACCCACTAGAAAGTATTTGGCATCCTTACTCACGCTCTCCAGTATGATAGCCTGGTTAGTATCGCAACACTGGTCAATGGAAGGGCAATAACTAGATTCTGTCCGGTCACGACATCGACTTTTTAATAAGTTGTATGACTAGATCATCCTCGTGGACGTTGTTCTTTCATATCGAGTATCGCCAGATACACTAGTTGGTTGGATTTTCTATGAATAGGTCATGGCAGGCCTATGTTTTAGACCCCACAGTCTTTACGTTAGACGTATTTTTGTTACTTTAATTGAATTGCGTCTTGGATGGTGACTATCTTTCCATCACTTTAATGTACAAAGCTTTTGTGCGTGAATAGCGGGTGCGTCTGGACGGACCAAAAGAGCACTGGTTTTGCAAAATACCTTGAAACAATAAGTCTTGATTCTTTGTTTTTAGTTGGCTTCACTGAGGAGTTGTAGTTTAGCTATTTGAAAATTCCTCAAAAGCAGTGTTATCTGCGCATTTCAGGCCTGCTGATGTTGACACAAAGACACTAGTAAATACACCGCATAGTAGCCTAATAGTGAATATCATGATGAAAAGATTTACCGGTACGACATCTGGGTGAAGTCATCGGTCACTGGATTTTCGCCTGGCCCTTAAGTTCTATGAGTTTTCCCCTTTAACTAAGGTCTTTCGGATTCATAGTTAACGGCGGGGAATAGCTCGTACACCCTTAGAATAAAACACATATTGCTCGATCAGTGTACATTTTCTGCCTGATTCCCCTGGTTTAAGCACAGACGATCAGGGCGTTTTAGAATCCAGTTCTGACAGACTGAAGTGAGTGCTCATGACAGCCAAGTACAGAATAACAGCCCATAAGCTGAACATTAGTCGATTCTTTGTCACACATTGGGAATGCTACGCTGAATGATATTTTGCATTCCGAGTTTAGAGGTCGCAAATGGTATTCAATGAAGGTATCCTAGTCTGTTGGGAATATTATTTAACAGTGCACGATATAGACACTTTCCAGATTAAGAAAGTCCAACAGAGGGAAGAACGCGGCCACATCGAGGTGAACATTTCATACACAGAACGGGCTAGCTGAAATAAGATTTTACATGATGGAGAAAATTAAATATTTATGTCATAAGAATAAACTTTCCCCTCAATGTTTGGTATATTTTCTTTTAGAATTCGCCCAGACATGTGTGGAGTTATTTGGAAGTACTACTAGAGGCAGCAAGGTCCTGCAGTTTCAGGGAGTCAGGAAATTCTGAAAAAATTAGATTGCTTAAAGATGCTATCGACACGACTCTGAACACAGAACTTTTCCTTGCTTCTGACAGCCAAAGCTCGGGCCAACGTCAAGGTAGGCGTTGAAAAAACCTTGCGCTTAACATCGTACATCTTTTGCTATAAACTTAGATTCAATAGAAGGTCTCTCAGCCCCTGTGAAAAGTTCAAGAACGTTGAACAAGAAAGGCGCTGAACAGGGCATAAGAAAGAATACCCAGAGTACAGTTGCTGCGGACAAGGACCACTCGTGTAAGTAACACGGAGGGACAAAGCATTTCGTAAATACGCATCAATTACAGTTGTGTACGTTGATGAGAAATCCTAAGTTATGAAAATTACCAGCTTATATGTGCGCACGGAGTGACTATTAATGACAAAAAATGCTGTTTAAAATGATTCTTCGAACTCACACTAGGCAATAAAGTACGTGTAAAAAATGAATGAGAGCGATTCATTATTTCTTATCACCAGCACTGGGGTGATTCTTAACCGAAGTTGTCCTAAATAACCGGCTGTGCAAGCATTGGTGAGCGTGAACTGACTATGTTATATTTGACCGCGAAGAGATCTTCACCTGCCGTATGAGGACATCCATAGCTGCGCTACTACTTTCTGGTATGCCAAGAAATCGCCTGAGGTGAAAAGTTAGATAGTGGCTCTGTCTGTTAAGTAAACGATATGAATCCCCACATTCGCCGCCCTCACTGTTGCCTATTCTTTTTACTATCGAACGTTTGAAGTCTCTACTCAGGTCAAATGACGACTAACGACTCCTATCGATTTTTTCCGATAATATTTACACTGATTCCCAAGAAGCTACAGTGATATGTAACCCTGAGTGTTAAGTGATTTAACTGCCTACCGTTGTTCTAAGTGTCTTAGAGCGAATCGGTGATGTTCAAATTTCAAAACAAGCAAAATTCTTTAGTATAAATAACAGTATGACCTAAACAGTCTCTCGATCCCCACATTTCTAAGTGTCTTTAACGTCCCCAGCCCTGCAAACTGCGGGAAATACAATTGAGAACTTGAAGAAGGATACACGATCGCTGGGAGAAATACTTTATTAGACTGACTTTTCGGATTCCTGCTTGAACCCACCATCAGAGACGAAGGCAGATACGGGTGGTTCATGCACAAGGGATTGCAGTATTTATAGGGTGCAGTCGCCATGCTAACGCATACCTACGAACATTCACGGCTGCTCCCTTCATCCGGGATCGTCGCACTTGGTGTGCTAATTGCTTGATGGCCGGCATTCGCGTCGTTAATTGTTGCATTTTCATCACGAGCGTTGGAGGTTGGTGTGATTATTGCCCGACCATCTTACCCACCGACCCTGGAGTTGGGAGTCGCCTATATTGACTATTGAGAACTCGTAACACAACCCATTTAATTGTTCAGATGAATAACTTCGGAGATCTAAAACTCACCCCATGTGCTGCTTACCTATGCAAGTAAACGTTTTTGTCTTCAAATTCTCTTAGACCTATCTGTAAACATGCGTTTCGTCTGAGATGGTAAAAGTTTATACATTTCCTAATCACAGAACCACCAGGCTCCCTATCGTACCCAGATACTGGGGAATTTTTACTGTAATTTTAGCACTGTTGAGGTTAGAATGTTTTTAAACCCGAGGTTATGGTTTCGCAGCTGATTTGTTTATTTGTATGACCAAATCAACACATATTTTATCCAAACCTACATTTAAATTCCCATCTTACCACTTAAAAATTCACCAAGTCTGTCACGTGATATCAAAAAGTCGGTCCGTTTCGACCGATATTTGTCTTCTTTGGTTACACACCTCTCAAATCTACCAAGTTAACAAAATACGAATGATCTAAGACAAAGTTTCTATCCTTCTTAACTTTCTCGACGGTTTAATCTGCAGCTCTTCCAATGCGGCGCCAGTTTTTAGGGACAGATATTAAATTAAAATCAATGATTTGGTCAAAGATTACGACCAGGTTCGGAAACGCGGTCTTGCTGGGAAATGGAGAAGACCAGGCTTATCCAATACGGTAACCGTAGGAACAGGGATTTTACGGGTGGGGCTGCAGGAAGACACGGAAGGATATGCGAAAACCAAGGAAAAAACCTAAAATGTTAAAGGTAGATTTGTGATTTTGTTTTAACGGGTACTAAAATCTCAACGTAAACAGTACGCAATACAACAATTTGCCGTAAGTAACCGGTAAATCTAACTTCACCAAGATTAATGGTGACAGGACTTTCAAGGTCGTCGAAAGTGAACCGCCAAAGAAGGTGGCGAGTCAGACGGAAGCCGTAGATGAAAGTTTTAGGAAGTGGGTTCAAAATAACCTAAACACCAACGCGTACGCTATCGCTAATCCTAAACTCTAGCCCTGACCTAACATTAATGCTAAGCCCTAAACTTAACCCTAACTCCTAATCGTAACCTTACATCCTCACCATAAACCGAAGCCCTTACCCTGAACCCTAACTCTAAACACTATGCCTAGCCCGAACGTAAAATACTAACCCTAACCTTAACCCTAACTCCTATCTTGACCGTAAACCCTAACTCCGAACCCGAACCGTAACCCTAATGTAATGCGAAACCGCAAGCGTAATTGGGACTTATAACCGCAGCAGTCCGCGAAGCACCACAAGTTGAAAATATGCGTTAGCAGTACTGCACCTACCGAAATCAGTAATAGTACGAAAGTGATAACTTGTGGACCAAGCGGAACCGCGTTTCCGAGCCCCACCAAAATTACTAACTTCTGAGTTCTTTTGAAAAAACGCTAGCTCTCATTATCAATGCCAATCGGAACGTGAAAAAATAAGAGACTTTTGTGGCATCTAGTTTATATCCATCTCTTTGCTTCTTTAACAGCGGCAAAAATGAAACATGCTCCCCATTCAAGCAAGTCTGCAAGCCCAAAGTCTGTTACGCACCCAGAACCAGAAAAAATGAAAGGTAAACCGAGAAGGATATTGAGGAAAATAAATTTCCTTTCTACAATTTAGTAGGACTAAATCGTTTGCGCCTCAGTATGCGTTGCAGTTTATCTGAGGGCGAAAGGGTCGTGTTTGTCACGACGTATAGTGGGGATCAACGGAGCACTGGCCAATAAGCACGTTTTTCAACTGCGCAACTTGAGCAGGGGCTAACAAAAAACAGTCGTGAGAAGCGCCCATATTTTACCTCTGCAAGAAGAAAAGGTTACAGAAGAGTATGATGCCCGGACTGTCTAGAGAGCAGGGCACATGCACGCGACCAAGGCTGTGTATTACCGTTCAAAAAACCTTGCCGCTGATTGGCCACCCGTCAGCCTATGACATTCCCCCTTGCCATATATCCAGCCGTGCCTACGAGGCTCCCGACTTATGCTGTCCCCGCACTTAGTACACGTCCTGTCTACAACCAGCCTGTTCTGCGTACATAACACTGGTGTCGCAGCTTAACGAACATGACTTCATTGCTGCCTACAGCTTTACTTTTCTGGCCGAAAAACGATCCGAAACCATCAAATGACTCGTGGTTGCAATGGAGGAAGACATTTGAACTACATTGAACTACTTCCGATTTTGTCACCCACGATTGCACTAGACGTTCCCTCTAATTTTAAACTCCTCCGGACAAATCACAGAGAGTTGGGACAACGGTATTTCGACAGCCTTACTTTACGTGAGGCCACCGATCTCCAAACAGCCTTCACAAATCTTAAGTCACAATGGAGAAGAAAAGACGTATTCCTCAGTCGATATCGGTTTTGTCAGATGCGTTAGGAATCCAATCAGTGTGTCGCTGATTTTATTGTAAGTCCGACTTTGGCCATCCTGGACTGTAGGCATTAAGAGATAAAGTCAGACAACTTCGAGTACGCAATGCTCGCTCAGCAGTTAATCATTGGTTTGCGCGATGAAAGAGCTCGGAAAAATCTCTTATCTGAGAAGAGGGATTTGTCATGGAAGGAAGCCTGTGATATCGCCAGTCATTAGAGGAGCGCACAGCAAAACCTCCAGCAGCTGAATCAGTCAAAAGATGGTGTGATATCATCCTTGGAACCTGGAGTGGCTGTCCCCTAGTCAATACCGCTGAGTCTTCACCTAAACAGCAGCCATAAGCTCCCTCCTGCTACCGCTGTGTTTAGCATCATATCCGTTGGTCAGACTGTGAACGCCAGAAGACGGTTTGCCGGTTTTGCAAGAAAGTCGGCTACATCGAACGAGTGTGTTTCTTCAAAAGACGGACCAACAATAACACGCATGCGACCTACCCTAATTTAACTGGGGATGGCGAGGCGATACTCCAACTGTTTTCGGCTAACGTGTCGCTCCAATCGCCCTACAGCATCAGGCTTCCGGTTGATCACCATCCCGTGAAGTCTGCAAATTGACACTGGCTCAACTGTTACTCTCATTAATGAGGCTTCTCTTCAGAAATTATCCCCCCTCCTTCCGGCCAGCTCAACGTTCCGTAGTTACACTGGCCAGAACGTAGAGGTTCGCGGGGTTCTTATGGCCAAAGTTGAGCATGAGGGAGAATTTCATTACTTGCCGGTTCATGGGGTAAGAGGCCAGCATTCAAAGCTTCTCAGTCGAAACTGGATTAAATGTGTTTTCTGTGCTCTTTTATGTATATCATATTGGTGTAAAACCGACTTTAGATTCCATTTTGGTAAATCATAAGGAACTGTTTCGTAACGATTCCACTACCAATTACCACCACCTGTCTGTTAAGTTCCAATTTCAAACATATTTTCTGCTCCGGTTCTTCAAAAGTCGTCCAGTTCCCTATGCAGTCAGTCCGAAGGTCGAAGAAGAGTTGAATTTCCTACAAAAAACGGACAATATCGAACCCATGTAGTATTCGGAATGGGCAGCCACAATATTCCCTGTTCTTAAATCCGATGCTTCTGTGCGTATCTGTGGCGACTATAAGTTGACAATCGATTCAGCAACTAAATCAAACCCTTATCCTCTCCCGCGCATCAAGGATCTGTACGCATCTCTCGCAGGTGGTCATTGGTTCACAACTTTGTCCTGAATCATGCTTGTAATCAAATCGTCCTAAATACCGAATCTCGAGACGCCACCACCATCAATACGCATTGGGGTTTATTTCGATACAAAAGACTGCCACTTTGAGTAAGTTCTGTTCCCGGTTTATTTCAGTGCTGGCTTAAAAGCCTCGTGAAGGATAAACCTCACGTTTGCGCATATCTTGACGATATCTTGACCGACACATCCGAAAAGAGTCATCTAGAGGCTCTAAACACTGTGTTAGGACGTTTAGAAGACGCAGGTTTCGAACTCGAGAAAGATAAGTGTGCTGTCCTTGCTGACTCGGTGGAATACCTGGGCTTCACGATGGATAAAACTGGCCTCCATCCACTCTAACATAACCTCAAAGCCTTGAAGACGGCGCCGCGCCCCAACAATACCAGTTAGTTGCGTTCATTCCTTGGTTTCACTATCCACTTTAGACGCTTTATGAATCAGTCGGTTACAATTGTAAAGTCTCTATCGAGTACTTGAGAAGAATCGTTGCTGGAATTGGTCGGAGGTCGAACCAAGTGCCTTTGAACAGGCGAAGGCAGCTCTTACCTCCTCGTCTCTCCTAGTTCATTCTGACCCAGAAAAGCCTATCATACTAAAGTGTGATGCGTCTCCGTACGGCGTAGGTGCGATTCTCATGCACCCAATGCCTTCTGGTGCGGAGATACCGATCGCCTTTGCATCAGAAACTATGTCCCAGGTGGAAACCAATTACTCGCAGATAGATAAAGAGGCCTTAGCCATAATGCTTGGCCTACAACGCTTCCATTTGTATCATTTTGGCCAACCTTTCGAGATTCACACTGACCACACTGCTGGTTAAGAAAACGAGGGAAACAACATATGTCCTCGCCGAGAGTGCAACGATAGGTACTTACTCTCTCCGCCTACATAAATGCAATTAAATACGTTACGGGTAGTGTCAACGTAATGGTTCACGCTTGGGTAGGCTTCTCATTGTAGACGATGGCGTTAACGGGGCAAATGTTTATGAGACCGTGAATCTTTTGCAAAACCTAGTCAACGCGCCTGTCAACGAGCCGGGGAGTGTGCTGACGATAAAGTGAATGAGACGCGGACGGACAGCAAGAGCGGTGTCAGCAGTAGGAAGGGGTAGGACAACAGCAATTTTCACTGATAGGTGATCACACCGGACCCATCCGGGCTCCGCGCCGAAAGTGACCTCAGCTCGTTCTAACAACCCTGTCGAACTTTTGGTGCGTTACATTACAAGGCTCCTCACTTGCGTTGTCGCCGTACCTAGTGCACGTCCTGCCTACAACCAATCTCCTGTTCTGCATACATATTAGTTGCATTTCCAAGAATATGACGACCAAGCAATAACGATGATTGGTGATCCTTTCCATTTTATACCTCCTCATTTGCGTTTGTACCAGGTAATATGTCTCTGCGAACTCATTTTGCTGCATTCGACAAAAGAAAAGATCAGTCAATCAAAGAATATCTCGCTGCGGATTGATATCCACTCCCTTCCCAATCCCGTGTGGTCAACAAACCTTACGAGTACCAAAAATGATCAGAACTTATTTTTACTTCCAGTTGTACATTTTTTCGAAAGCTTGCGGTTTTGTAAGTTATTGGCTGGAATAATGCAGCCAGATATGGTAAGAAGTTTTTAATACATTGTAACAAATTACCCGTTGTGATGGTATTGGTCGTTTGCAATTATGTGTTACTTTTGTCCAGTTTAAGATAGCTTAGTCCCAAGCCATTGTTACTCTACGTAGTTATAAAGGCAATAGTCTTCTGTCAAATGCACAATAACCCACATTTGATTGACTTTACTCAAATTTGTAAGTGTTAGTTTTAAATAGCCCAAAAAATAAAGCCTTCACACTTTGCAGGAGATGTAGGGTTATCTGAAGAATCTTCCAAGGAAAAATTGAATGTCGCCCAGTTGGATCTGCTAATACGGGCTTGCGTACTCCTGATTGACGTCTGTCGAGGGAGTCCGCAGTCGCGCAATAACAAAACAAAACCAACACAACCTGTCTGTTGGCGAAAGTACCTGCTATTTGCTGGTGTCTGCGTCAAGCAACTTTGGGAGGTAAATTTAGTCGTACAGAGAAACCATGTAGAAATTGTCTTCTCCTCTGATCTCCTCTAGTAAGAGGATTAAGTTATTCACCGAGTTTATGCTTTTGCATTTTCTTTCATTCTGCTCGTTTGGCAGCAATGAGTATTAATACTGTAACGAATTAGGGCGAATATGGCTAGTCTTATGTTCTTGTTGTAACGAAGAAAACCATGTGACCACTGGAGCGAAAATTGTATTAGTCCGAGTATTTGTGCTCATAAAAGAGCCGATCAGAAACTAGAAGATTGCAAGACAACTGAAGGGGTTTTTAGTTCTACAATGAAAGAGGGGGAAGGGGGAAGCTGTCTCCGTGTTTGACCAGGATTCATGTTGTCCAGTTCACGGTGGTCTCACGGTGCGACGACTATGCGCGCCCTTGGCAAAGAATTGGACGACGCTACGTGTCTGCATATGTAATTGTAACGCGTGATAATCGAGTAAATCAGTATATAGATGATCTTTTATGGAATTGATCACAGTGGCCCAGACCTCCAGTAGTTCCGGCACTGTTTATTGCCGGCTCGCGTTATTAACTGTTTGTCGCTAGAAATACTTGTGACCTTCCCTCAGAGTGTGGATATCGACTTGGTACAGCAGGCTGCCTATCCGAAAGGCTCGTTTTCGTTTGACTGTTCTTGAGCTGAGTCGTCATGCTGTATGGCCTGCATATTGGCAGGAAAAGTTGTGGCATGGGTTTTGATAAACTACCCCAAACTGCTCCCTTGTTATCAGTTGGTCTTCCATCTGTGTGACACTTGTACGCACGGCAGCTGATGAAGTTCTCTGGAAAACCGTTCTTTATTGGTCCCGCAGACTCTTTAATTCCTGTATTCTTCCCTATCGGTTCGTTGCAGCGCGTTTTGGCCCTCAGAAAAGCTTCTTGGCAGCCGCATTTACTCACCACGGTGTGCGTTCTTTGATAGCCGGAGACTTGGGCTGCGTTAGTTGCCTTTCTACACGTCTTGGTATTAGGTTCGCTAGTAGGTCTGTGCATGGCAAGGAAGGTCAACCATTCAGTCCCCTCTCTCCTCCTCGTGAATTTAATTCCGGGGAGATGGTTCCAGAGGCCTGATGGCTTGGATCTCTTAATTATAACGAAGGTGTCATTTAAGTATCGGCGCAAAACGCAAGTTCACAATTATTGGAGATGAACTTTCCCAGCTCCCACAACTAGGCTGGAGATTAGATAGCCCATCTGAATTTCTTTCAGTTGACTGTACACTCTGTCATTAAAGGTGCAAACCTTCGTTAGCAGAATTGAAGCAGTTTCACTGAATTCTAGGTTTCTAGAAGCCGCATAATTTCGTGGTATTTCTCTGCAAGGCGATTGCGTGGAGCATTACGCGCGAGATCCGGCGGAATATTGAGATTTCGTAGAACTATACCATAATTTGTTCAGACCGGACAATGGTTCTCAGTTGTCGATGACGGACTAGATGACTGAGTTCAAAATGGTTCTTGAGCCCTCTCGAAAATCTTCCAACATTCGGGCCATCAATTTGGCTACATTTTAAGTTGAGCTGCCCTCCAGGGTGGTGACTGGTCGAAGGGAAATTCTGGACATTTGAATCTATGGATATTCCATAGAATCTGGTCAGTGTAGCCAGTTGGTTTTGTCTGCTGCCTTTCGTTTATGGACATCACATTTTCACAGAGGAGTCGGTTTAGAAGTAAGACTACCTGGCAGATCTTTAATCTATCTCTCAGGGAGACGTATATTTTTAGGATTGTTAGTCGGCGTGGAGGCTTCGTGCCCTCTTGTTGTAATCAACGTGGTTCATCACGGCGGTTGCTCTCACATTGTCAGCAGGCAGAACTACCACATCCTTTTTCATTTACCCTTGTGTGAAGTAATCTATCGCATTGAGCCTTGGAGATGACAATGTACTGGGCAACTCATAATTCCAAAATGGCGACAACTTTTCCTACATACTTATATTGCAAACTCACAAGTGCAAAGGAGAAAACTGTCACAGACAGGAGAATATCCCATCCTGCTTTTAGCTGTAATTATCGAACATAGAGTCTATTCGGTAAAAATGAATAAACAAATCTCAGTAAATAAGAGTGAATGTGGCTAGTTTATCTGTTGACCGGTGTGGAGTAGTTGCGCATCGCCCCGGGTGGCAATTCAGCAATGGGGATAAATCAGATATATCTGACTGATTTAATCTAATGCCAGGATCTTGGCAGTCATTGCGACCCACATTTATTTCGAAACTGTCAAAAAATCAAACTTGACAAACTATTCTGTGTCACCACCTAAACCACCTCACAGACAACTTTCATATATTCACTTGGTCGTTGGTATTTAGTGATATGACGGCAAATAAGAGAAAAGACATAGATTTTATGTAATGGCCTAACCTATTACAAAGACTGCATTAAAGAAGATTAGGATGTGATTGAATAGAGACAGCGGTTGGGAATACTTGGTTTAGCTGGTCTATTTCTGGCTTAAATTTGGTGTTTGAGCAGAAAAATACTTCTTGTCTGAAAGTCAATGTTGAAAATTCTCAGTCTCGTGCAACAGATCCAAAAATACTTGAGACCGCCGAACTTTGATGGCACGCTAAGAACATGGTCTGTTTTTATCGGCATAATTTACGCTTCTCGGGTTTAACTGTGCCTAATTCAATTCTACTCTAGGTTGTTTTAACAGAAATGCCGAACGCACTTAAGGACGCTGCCAAGATCAAGGCACTGGAGAAGAAATTGAAGAAGTCAGATGCGAAAGATGAACAACAACTGGTAAAATATTCTTTTCTTCTCTTCAAGATATTTTAATTTTTGAACACGTATTTTTTGCAGCAAAGTGGGAAAACTTCCGCTTCTTCGTCAGGCTGATAATTGTAATCTGCGTGCCTTGTATTCAAACCTCCAGACAGATCCTACTTAGAACAACGCCATTTACATTACGCACAAAGAGGGCTGTTGGGACAACGTTTCTTGTAATCTTTGCTCGAAAATGAACGAATTCTTAGCAACTTTGCAAAACAGAAGATAGCATTATAAATTGCACGATGTACTCCTGTTGAAAACGTTTATCAAATAAGTTACGCAAATGTGATTGTTCAGACGTATGTCGTGCAGACAATTGCATTTATTTTTTTAGTCCGAGTCATTGCGATTTAAAAAATTCCCGGCTTTCCCCGACATTTGTTCTTATTTTCCCTATTTGACAACCCAGCATCCAGAAACTTCAGATGATAACCCGGACACCACACAACATATGCAGGTTTTTGAAGATGAAGACAGGCTCGCTGCCAGTGAGGGCATTAGAAAAAGGCCACATCAAAGATTTTTATTTTATGATCAAACCTTAACAGGAAGCTCCATTCATCCAAAAAACTGCTTTCACGAGAACAACTATTTCGTTTCAGACCGTTTTATTACTATTTGCCATCTCTCAGGTTGAGCGACCTCAGTTAAAATTTTCTGGACCGAAAATGCCCAAGAATTGCGCAGAGTGGGCAAGGCTCGACTTGCCAGACGAGTGTCTCGAAGCTTTTAACACATTGGCAACCACAAGTGCCCAAACTGAACTCAAGAGTTCTGGTTGCATTATGAACCAACTGAACCACAAAACACTACGTTTTCCGGTTAGTTTACACACCTTCTATGCCTCATGATCAAAAAAATCCGTGCCCTATCAACAATAAGAAAACAAAACATATTTAGCATTCTGTCATGCATTCTCCGCCACTGCTGCAATCAGAATGTAACAGTTTAACGTCCAAAAAATCACCTACCACTTCCGCTGTAGGCATAAACCGACGTTTTTCTTGTGTTGACCAGAAAACCAAAGCAACTAATAACGCATTTCTGCTTCGCGAACTTTGTAGGCCGCAATATAGGCACTGCGCTATTACCTGGATTTAAGCACTTTTATCCCAAAATTACGAATACGCACCGGCCGGTGAAAATTGCATTCACTTGCTTATAATTATGTGGACCACACAACGATTTCTGGGGACACGAGGCGCGTCAGCGTATATTTTTATAGTCATAAGCACGATGGATTAACAGTCAGGGGCTTAAAATTTGAGGACTAGCGAATGAGAGTTAGAATTGTTGTTCTGCCAATACATTTCTGGACTTGGATTCTGCATTCTCCCAAGGCCGCAGAATAATTTTTCTTATGCGGAATCTCCGGACTAGACAAAGCATAGGACAAAAAAACTTGCAAGTGTGACAAAATATTTTTTATTATGAAGAAAAATATTTTTATAATTTAACTGAGACTCTCGGTCTACACCAACATGTTCTAGTGTGACAGATGAGGGCTACTTGTATAAACATGCTGAGACGTAAAAAATTCTCTTACTTAAACGATGACTGATATAACTGGCCTTTTTTAATTGTGCCTCTTTATAATAAGAGGATTTTTTAAGCATGCAGACGTTTGAATAACTAATACAGCTGGATGCCACGGGACCAAGCAATAAGGGGAAGGTGCGCTTTCCACTTATATGCAACAGTTCTGCTTGTGTTTTGCCTCGTTATGGTTTTAAGAGTGCAGAAGTAGTCAATATTTTATCTATTCATATGTCGAGTTAATTCAAACAGTTCACTATATCATAGCTGCAGGAGATTAAAGATAGTAACGCTGTCAAATAGTTACTAACAAATAAAATGTACATTAAAAACGTCCACTAGTAAATATCTAGTGCATATTGAAGGCTAAGTTTGCACTTAAGTACCTATATGCCGGTCTTGGATAACCCGTCAAACTTCAGTAAGACCTTCATTTTTCTTGCTGTAACTTTCCGGGCAGATTTTTGCGCCTCTGACTGTGCTGTCAAGTTTGATCTCAGGTCCCCGGACCCCTTTTTCGTCAGCTCGGTGTCGGCTTTTTCAAGAACATTAAATAACGGAATGTGGGATTCTACCACATTTTCTCACGCAATAGCTCTGTGGATAGTCTTAACTTGGAAAAAATAAATTCAATTTTGTCTCGAGCGCGAACAAAACATTTCATTTTGCTGCGCACCGCCTCCCGAACACTGTTAATTCATGCATCATAGATTACTGGAATTTCTACGGCGGAATGCACTGCATCTTTATAGTAAGGAGCGGGAATCCATCAAATTCGCACTGCTCTAATGCCGATTGTTTCTCTTATTTACTGCAATTTGAGTCGTGACCTTATGCGTTCGGATAAGTCTTCAGCAGCCTGTCCGTGTCTGTTGTGGGCCCGACTTTTAACACACATGAGATGCCTCTTACATACGACAAAATTAATTCAAATCTCAAATTTTGAAATATCGAATTGTCCATTAAGGCAAGCACATTACAAAGGTCATTAATTTTCGCTTCCACATGGCAGTTCACTTTTATTAAAATAAAAGCAAAAACGAGTGCACTGTGAGGATGTTTATCGCTTTTTTGTGATTAGGTGCAAACACTGTCCATGAAAATTTTCGAAAATTCTGTCTAATTACTGCTAGGTTTCGGGAAGTGAACGAATGATGTCAAGCCGTCATTAAAGCTTTGTCTTTAATAAGACACCGCGCTTGTGCTTTCGTCTTTTTATCAAGGTCCTGACAGTGGACAGTCTAACCAGACTCGTCGATTGGCTTGTTGACGGGAATCTTCCTCAGCTCGCGTTTCCATGCTTGGCTTTGCAGAGAGTGTTAACACGTCAACCGATGAACCCTCTTAATGACACCTTGAATTTTGACTCAAGTTGCAGTGCCACAAACCTTCTAGTTCAACTAAAGTGAGCCAAAAATATGCTGCTTCGTGTTTTGACTTTCGCCACATTAGGTATATGGATTATTTTATGTCAGTTTATTTATCTTAAGATGATGAAATTCAATTAAAACTACGACATCATCGTATAGTCGTACGTGAGGAAGATATTATCGATCAACGAATGTAACCCTCTTTGGGTTTAGACGATCGACTTTTATTGAAAATTAAAATGTACTCCAGGTGTCCCGACCTGGTTGTCAACTCCGACGGTAAAATTCCCACAGATATTACTTCGACTGCACTGTGCTGTAGTTCAGGGTAAGGCAGAACTTTGCCGAAAAAAAAATAATTTACAATCCGGTTTACGTTAGTAGTTTTGCAGTACACTATTAGCACTGTCACCTGACTTAATTGCCTATCGGATTGTTATTTATCTGGATGAATTACCATTATATAAATGCCCATAATTAACAATTATTATGTTAAATGCGTTTACGAAATAAATTATGTACTCCACGACTGCGCGTAAAGATGGTCCACTTTACTTTCCTATGAAGTTGGTGTAGAAAGTGCCAAATTATCCCAGTGCACATTTGCTAAAGCGTTGCATTCTCTTTTAGGACAGTCGAGCTTTGCGTCCAGTTAAATCTAGTTGAGGCTACTAATTTGTACACCTCCTCGCTGTCATCACTCTCGCCCACATCAGAAGATTTTTTGAAGTAAGTTGAGCCTTTTGCTGTAAAATATTTGTTCTGTAAAATTACGCCATCATAACAACAGTAACTGTAGTAAACCCGACTCAGCAAACTTATCGTTTCACTTCATTCTTTGTGTGTGGGAAATTTACCTTAATCTATCGTTCTCGTCATATTCACAAAATGTAAATATGTAAACTTCCCTGTCCAAGTCACAACACTTTTCCTGCACTTAAACCATCTTATTTGGTAGCTGTGACCAACATAACTCTGGTTGGTAGATTTGTGCGATGACTGCAGTACCTCAGCGATTATTGTCCACAGGTTTAATGTGGTTCTGTTTAGTAAAACGGTTAGTATTTTGAATCAAATTTGCCCATTTATCAATGTGAAGTTGGCAATCTGCAGTTAAGATGCCTATGCACAAAACGATTTGCACCAAGTTTGAACGCTATCCTGCCCGTATCATCAGTAAAAGTATGCGTCCACAATAGCATACACTCTAGTATAGACGTGAGATTGGTGACACTTGTTTCCATCAGTTCCGAAGTGGGACAGTTTGTGATGCAAGGGACGAAGCGTATGCCGGCAGAATTCTTTATGACTCCAAAGTAATGGAGATTTGTCGGACAGCAGTCATGAATATAGGAGAGCTGCACCCTCTACGTGTCCCATCATTATCTCTGCATCGATAAAAGTGCATTAATTCTCAGTGAGATTGCCGTTCAACGTTATAAAAACTAGTGGTATCGCACAAGCGCTGTCGACCACCACCTCGTCAAAATGGGCGCAGTAATTGTTTGCAGCTAAAGTTATTTCCAGTAAAGCAGACTTGCAATGACTCC
>CACRXP010000379.1:104951-123383 GCA_902702965.1 Spirometra erinaceieuropaei | reverse complement strand
TCATCCACTATTCATACTTATGGTTCTCATGACTAGTCTGAGATAGGACCTTTAGTCCTTGCTCCGGGAAAGCTTAAGTTGTCCTCTGGCTCTTCACGGGCCGCATTCCAAGATGTCGTTATTACTTTTTCCGGAAACTCAAGTACAGAGAATTCGGCGGCCTCGATTAGACTGGAATTCACGACAGCAGAGGCAAGGTTTTAGTACCGCCAACACTCTAACCACCTTAACTAAGAGGCCTTTGCCGAGATTATTAAGTTTAATCAGAATTCGGCGGGGTGACTCTGTCCAGTTGCGGGTAAACATGGAGTTCTTGGTCGGGATCATGTAGCTCAAGCGTTACTCTCGCGGTCCTGAGTTCGAATAGCATAAAAGCCACCGATTTCTCTAGGGTTCGGTAGTCCAACTACTCAAATCAGGGAAAAACCTTACCATTTCTATTGCAAATTTATCCTTTTGGAGGCAGAGGTGGCACATTGTAACTTATGTATTTTAACCCTTTAGCTCAAAACTTGTACATCTGCTTAAATCCTTGCAAACTGCTTTTCTAAAATTACAAGTAAACTAACAACCCCTTATTGGTAGATACGTTAGCTCAGCTGCTGTTGGTTCTTGTAAATTCCTAAATAAAACAGTTACAAATTGCTACCGTGTAATTTGTTTGTTTTCTTGTTTCAATCACCATGCTGCCCTCGGTCAGCTTCGCCTAATGAATGCATTTGATAATCATCTTTCTGCTAATTCTAGAGTTTTTCACCATGAGGAGGGTTCTATGAAGCGTGAAACCAGCGATGGGGCAGAGAACGCCCGTTTGGAAGCTGAAGACACAGGCCGTCTTCAACGCATGGTCCACAACTGGGCAGAAACCGCGCTGCGTTTAGCTCGTCTAGCACAGAGCGATCAGGCTCTAAGCTTCATCGAAGCGGCTGAAATGGCTTGTCATAAACTATCTAATGAGAGGGGCACCGCAAGAATCCGAAGTCTGCTCGCTTTAACAAAGGCGAAACTTATGGTTCTGGAGAATAATTACCCCTGTGCGGTTACTCTGTCCACAGCTGCTTTGGTTCGTCTTGATGTTATCTATCCTAAAGTCTGATTATGTCTATTAGGCGGTATTTGCCCGACGTTTATCCAAGCTTTTGATGTAAGGTCAATTGTTGTTGACTAAAATTTTCCGTAACATCCATGATAAAAATAGCATTAGTATTCCGCACATGCAAGCTGCATGCAGACGACAGCACTGACACCTCTGGCAAAATGCGGACGACAGGCGTGAGCAGAGGCCAACAGTTTTTGCGGACGTAAATTAAGACCATTGCTATTCCTTGCACTACAGTTCAATGAATAATTAAAATGAAAACTTCTTCTAGTAATTAGAGTATTACCCGTAAAATAAGTCCTGCGCTAACAAGCACAAAAGTCTGCTAACTGGATTTGCATGTACTGAATTTTTAGTGTGCTGGTATTTGGCCTGGCTCGGAACAGCAGCATGTGTAAGGATGCTGCTTGGTGACTTTAACTAAAAAATGCAGTCCATTTCGTTACCACCACCACCACCACCACCACCACCACCACCACCACCACCACCACCACCTGTTAACAATCATGTAAGGACAAAATCTTGTTCTCTATTGTTTCAGCCCGACGTTGGTGCTTGTTCTCAAACTCATGCTCAGGCTAGATATCACTTGTGGCTGTCCTCTATAATCTAGTTTACGGTAGAAAGCCGAAAATACCCTACTTTGCATACTATCCTTCAAATTATTATTTTTTCTGAAGCAGAGAATCACACTTTGAACTAATTTTCATTAGTATACTTAGGACAGTTGACCGATTTTCAAGTCCCTCTTTACTACTTCAAACAGAGCATTCGGAATTCTGAAACACGTAAATGAAATGGGAACTTCTTATTTATCTTTGCATCATACACTTAACTTTTGTAGGAGCTGGCAAAGGACTTCCCTGATATATGGCTGGCGGCCTTTTCGACTAAAATAGAGGGCCTCGTAAACGACCCAGTATTAATTAGATGGGATGTTGATTTGCATGATCACAGGCAGACCTCCTGTGCACATCTGGGTCTACTGGCCGCCCTCAGAGAGTGCTCCAACGCAATTGGCGCCCTGTCTGGAAGAACGAATACTGGAAGCAGCAAGGACAGCCTGTACGAGGGAATGCTCGCAGAAGTTCGTGCTATTGAGTTCCAGCTGCAGTTGCGGAAAGCCAAGTGTTCCTACTTCAGGTTATTGCTGAGCGTAAGGAAACACCGATTTTTGTATTTTCGTAACCTTGTTTTCGACGAAGATTTTAGTAAATGCGACTGGAAGTATCTGAGACTATTCAAGTGTTAAGATAACTAAGAAGCGAGTCCCTGGATGCAGTTGCAAAGTTGACGAGATCGTTGGAACAAGAGCCTTATGAGCCCTGATGTTTCGGATTTTCCCTCTAGTCAGTTACCTTATAATTTTAACGTGCACGTAGAGGCTGCATGGCATCTGCATACTGAAACAGCTGGCATGTCGGGTCTTGATGCGTTCGAGAGCTGCCGGTTGTGGTAGGCATGTAGTAGCCTAGCAGTTACGTCCTATACATACTGCAACACCTGGACAATCCATTACACTTATCTGACTTTGTCTCTAGTGATGGAATCAATTGAGAACCCGAATGTTCGGGTTTAAAAAGTTCTTTTTCCAGCGATCGTGGCACCTACTTCGTGACTATTCGAATGTCTTGGGGATAGGTTGGCCTTTTTTCGCGTCCATCCACAGACACCGCCTTCTCCCCAGGGAATGCTCATTTGCATCGTTTGGGTCCCAACAAATGCCATAGGCCGTGTGTTGAATGTTACTTCAGGACTGAAGGAGAGAAACGTCATGATTTCGGTTGATTTGATGGGCATGCAGGAGCAGGTTCAAGGCTCTCGTGTCCGGGCCTTCGCGCATCATAGCATGTGAGATACAAGCGGGTGAGTCGGTGTGTATTCGTAAGGGTCTGCGTTAAAGTCAATCAAGGCAATTAACCAGGCCTCAAAAACAGCGAGAGTGGAGACTTTTGCAGACAGAACTAATGACCATGAAGGTGCAAGCCTCCAGACAAAGGTTTTATATGCCTTTGTGGAAATCGGTGAGGCTGCAGATGTGACAGAAGACCGGAAAGATATTCAAAAGGACGAGAAGGGGACAAGGACTTTTATTTATGCCGATTTTGTCCGACTAGAGAATCCGCACACTTCCTTCAATGCGTTGTGGCCATTCCTAAACATTCTCACGGCACAATCATGGTGACAGGGACATTTATCTCTATTTTAAGACTTCCTTGTGGTGCTGGGCAACGGGGACAAAGCTGGAAACAGCTGACTTCAGATTTTTAACCTGAGCTCTGTCAGAAATAGAGGAATTCTGGCCACAGCGCGTACAATTCTCCGTATCCTTAGAAATCAATTATTGGAAACAACAATCACTAATCCCGAGAGGAAAGGCATATAGGGAGCATAGTGAAAATCTCTGTGTTGTCGACTGACAACTATTTCACTTTCAGACGGAACCGTCCAGAAAATAAGCCTGAGAGAGTTTATATTTTCTTCATAGCTATCACCAGGATTCCACCCATCTAGACCTCCCTGATATCCCCTAACACATAGATATTGAAGTGCTTATTTCTCTCGACCTCGGGGTCCAGCGGTTTTCGTCCTCTTTTGTTATGACCGAGGACCGCAATTGGAAATGGTTAGAACTCCAATTTCTTCAAATACAAACTGAGAAGTGAATCTGCACCCGGTCTCTGACAACTAATAGTGGCAAAGAGATGTTTCCGTATGCATTCTTCAAGCTTAGGATATGTGCACAGAGATTTAACTTCCCGTTTAGATTCACAAAGTACTGCCCTTTAGATTTTAAGGCATCCGGAAATGCGTGTTTGCAGAAAGGGTTGAAATCCATAAAACCTGGATGAACGTCATTAGTAGGTTTCCATATGTTAATTGTTGTTCGGAAGAGTACTACAATACTGAATAGCATGAAACAATGACAGTTTAACCATCAATCCCAATGACGTCCATCGTGTGCTGCACCTCAGGGTAGATACAGGGATGGTGACTTGCATATGAATTAGTTTGTAGTGATAGTGGAGAAGAAGACACGATCGCCGGGACAAGAGCTTTATTAGCCTGACGTTTCGGATTCCTGCTCGAATCCATCATCAGAGACATAAGCAGATAAGGGTGGCTCATGCACATGCGGCTGCAGTATTTATAGGATGCAGTAGCCATGCTACCGCATACCTATGAATATTCACGGCTCCCTCCCCTTCATTAGGGTTCGTTGCCCGTGGCGTGATGGCCGATATTCGCGTCGTTAATTGCCGCAATTTCATCACGTGCGTTGGATGTTGGTGTGATGATTGCTCGACCATCTGACGCGTTGACCCGGGTGTTGGGAAGAGTGTTCACCAGTGCGCTCCCCGCGTGGCCAATTACTCCGCCTAGACGAAGTCTCAGCACGCTGTATTGAATGGGAAGATCATTGCACTTGTTAATAGACTGGGGGCCAGTAAACCATGACTCAAGCACGCCACGGGCAACGAACCCTGATGAAGGGGAGGGAGCCGTGAATATTCATAGGTATGCGGTAGCATGGCTACTGCATCCTATAAATACTGCAGCCGCATGTACATGAGCCACCCTTATCTGCTTATGTCTCTGATGATGGATTCGAGCAGGAATCCGAAATGTCAGGCTAATAAAGCTCTTGTCCCGGCGATCGTGTCTTCTTCTTCAAGGCTGCTTCCTGGGACTCGTCTCTTCGCTTCTATTGGCAGTGATAGTGGACTTATTCGGCATCTAGTGCACTCACTCCTCTCATCCTCCCGAGCGCGATCTCAAGACAGTATCAAGAAGGGCAGAACCGGATACGTCGCAGCGGCTAACAGTCGGTAATAACATTCTGCCTATATTATGCGGCTGCTAGTTGGGCTCGAGAGAGAGCCCGTAAGGTACAACGGAACGAGTGAGTTCCGTAAGAACGATCGGCGATCGTCCCCTATCAACACACACCTGGTCGGCAAGCAATGAACCAGATATTCACAGAACGCGAAAAGAGGGAGAGGCTCGGTTCCCAACTGGGTGGGAGTGCCATAGAGGCCACATTAAGAAGAAGTCACTGCAGCCTGGCCCTCCGTCCTGGATGCAGGGCCGAGTTCGTCTGTCAGTTGGCAGCCCTCCAAGCCACGGCCTCTCGCACACCTTGGTGGATTTAACACATCTTATTTATTCAGATGACAAGTCTGCACTGAGATCGTTGGCCTCACTCTCCCTCTCTTCCATCTCCCGGGCGCTAGTCCGCTGTTCGAGCTGGTCAGTCAATTGATGCTGAAATTGGACGTAGTGACTGACAAAACTAAACAGGGTCTGCGTACAGCACACATGCCGTGTCCTGAAAAGGGCTCCTTCTAGCCAAAATAGTTAAAGTACGATTAATAAGGATAATTATCTAGTGTACAATTTTTTAAAGCCACTCTAATGTCTGTATTACTTGTTTTAAATGCCCGGGAAATATGCGGAAACTTATTTTGGTGCCCACTTTATAGAAAACCCGTCAAGTTTTGTATTTAAAGAGAATACATTAAATTTTTGAATTGTTCGCCATTATTTCTGTTTAAAAACGATCTTTATTTTTGTTTGCTTATAAGACTCATGAATTGCATTCAATATGTTTAATCCAAGCCCATGCACACATATTTTCATGTCTCCTTGAAAGTGCCTTCTGAAACTCATAAGATATTGTAATAAGATTGACTTCCCATAGCAACCGGAGCTCAATTACATAGGGGACTTTAATTAATGCGGAAATTTCTCTCAGGCACAATTTACACATTTGGCCAAAAGCGTGCCCAATCAAACGCCAGGATGTTACCATGTATGAGGTGGTCCGGAATAATGTTCTGTACTAGTCAGTTTTGCGTACGCTTTGTAGATGTTTTTCTATTCATCCGATGACCGGAAAATTTCAACCACTTTTACTGACTGTTACTGCATACTGCGATTCGTTTAGTAGATAAGTAGTGTAAATGATGGTGTCTAAAATAAGCAAGCCATTTTGCTTTGATTCGTTGATTTGACATAGTCACATACCCCTGGTTACTTCGATACTAGTGGGTCAGGTCACATGAGCTAGGCAGGAAATGAGTGGGAGTACGCTTTGGCTGCGAATGTGACGGACGGACTAGCCACCCACACATTCGAAGAGGGGAGTCGACTGACAAAGGAAAAGTACGAAAATTATACCACATTACCCACTGGATGTGTCCTCCACTAAGAATCATGCAAAAAACACAAAAAGATCAGGGTCAAGGTATTAGGACCCTTTTTCATTTTAGCTGGTATGGTTTCCCAATCGATAATTACTATAAGCTTTTAAAATGGCTCTCTATTCTCTCTATCGTGACGGTTTCGATGAGACTTGACGAGATCTGAAGTCGTTAGAGATGTAGAAGTCTGGGGTTCAAGAGTGCTGCCGCTTAGCTAACATCTACAGAGACAACCCACAGCCTAGTTCACGTACAGTGCAATTCATGGTAAGATATGGTTATGCAGCCCCACCTGATGGACACAGTACTTTTGAGGTTGGGGTTAGGATTAGAGTTGAGGGTTAGGGGTTAGGGTTAGGGATTAGAGCTAGGGGGCTTGGGCGTCGGGTTAGAGGTTGGGGTTAGGGGTTCGGACTAGTGGTCAAAATTCGGAGCTAGGGTTAGGGTTACGGTTAGGGATTAGGGCAACTATTTCTAAACCACCCAAATTACAACCGCGCATTCCCAATAGCCTTTCTTTTGCATACAACTAGTTGACCTCGTCGCTTCTGCGTTCCCCGGCTCCACCTATAAAAAACCCTATTACCCCCAGTCCCTTATTACAGGCGGCTGGGGTTTGCTTACACCAGGTGGAGCTACCTAACCACATCTGACCCCATGCATACATTGCATGCCTATAGAATAGTTTATTTGTTAATCATCATTAGAATGCTAAAGCTAAGTGGTCGAGGAAGATGTAAAAGTGTGCGTTTTGCCGCCACTATGGGGAAGCAACTCTTCTTTCTCCCGACTGTGATTCTTCTCTCATAAATAGCAGTGCTATCATACTTTTAAGAATGAGGCCTACAGCCAATGTTTTTCATGAACTGATTAGTCCTGAATCGTGTTTTTGGTAGGTACATCTGATCTCGCTCAAATCAAAAAAGTTTATAAACTCTACCCTCTCCCGCCTTATCAGTCCTGACCGATTTCATGTCAATAGCGCGAAAGTAGTACACTCCGCCATATTTCTTCTAGGCGGTAAATCAGGTTGACATGGATAAATGTGCCTTTTTGCAACATCTACTTGAATCCTCGGAGTGGTCCAAATCGAACTGTTCACTGATGGCCTCTTGTGAATCTCTATACAACGACCTGAATCAAATTGGAGACAAGGCCCTTTTGCTGCGCGGAATTCTCATTCCTTGTCTTGAATACTGGAAGTTTTCCTTGAGAGTTCTGTCGATCGCTCAGGTAATAACGTTTTGTCCCTTTATAAGTTCTGTCTGATTTTCACTAAAAGTATTGCACTTCTTTAAATTGCTTTGAATTTTTTATCTTCTGCCTTTACTTAAGATGGTTTTTATACGATTTTTTCAGTTCTTCTAAATTACTGTTAGAAGTTCTAATTTTTTTGCAAGCTGCTACTTTCATCTTCCGTTGTTTGGATCGAAATGAATTCGCGAAAAAGACAAAATCGGTCTCAGTGTTTCCATAGACTTGCTGTTTACTAGTGAATAACAGATTTTAAAACCGTACGCAGTTCACTTTTTGAGAAAAAGAGCATCCGATTGCTGTATTACGAAAAGAAACCAAACAAACAAGGACTGGAACTGCTTTTGAGACGTCCTTTAATGTTGTTTATTTTGCATTTGCTCTGATAATTTGAAAGTTTCACCTATATATTTAGGAGATAGAGCTACAGATCCTTCATATAAGCGTAGTAAGACGTCAATCTTTCTTTCCTAGTTAAACAAAAGAGCTTCAAAAGCAGTATCGAAGATCACTTATGGTCGAATGTCCATTAAATACAAATAGACAGATCAAAAAGTGCGGGGAAATTGGGTCAGCGGTTACTTCGACTTTCTTTTAGCGCTGTTCAGATTGGATAGTATATGTGAGTGCACGTGAGTATTAAAAGTTCCGGAACACCTTAAGGAGTCTGTATCCGCAGTTTTCGATAGCTAACTTTTATTTAAAATCCCAGATGACATTGGCAAGAAGGAGAAATTGCCACATACTAAGCAGTCAAGAGGGCTATATTCTCAGTTCTGTCCAGAGGGAGGGAGGGAGGGATCCAATAATCATAAACAACAGTCAGTTCCATCGCCCCCTTCAGTTAATTTTTCACAGTTAAAGGCGGCACTTTTCAAGCTATTAGAATAGGCTAAATCGTGAATTCGTAAACCCCCTTGGACTTATCATTTTCAGATCGATGTTTTTGACAAGAGTCTCCAGTACCCATCTGATGCATTCCGCCAGCATGCACTGTGGGCAGTCTCTTGTGCTGAGAACACTAATAACCTCTGCGCTGAAATTTTGGAGGAAACTCAGGCCTGTATCTGCGAAATTGAGGTACGTTCTTACTTCTTGATAATTATTTCTGTTCCGCATAGTTTTCTGAAAAGCGCGGCTATTTTAGATGCAAAATGGTGCGATAGATACCATGTGGAACCGAAAACAGTTTCCATTCGCTAAAACCTAAGGCGAAGATATGCAAATATGCAGAATCTTATGGCTGACTTATAGTAAGCCATATCTTCTCGTTGATCCCGTTTATTCAATAAAATTTCAGAGTCTTTGCTTAGGGCGGACAAAAATGAGATATTTGACGTAATTCCGGTTATACTTGTTATCCTCGATTAATTCCACGCCTCACCCTTGAGAAGACCCAAAAGCATTCCACTGCATTTCTGGTTAAGTACGTACCCTGCATTAAATCTTGGTATGGGGACAGCAGAGAAGTATTAAAGTCTTGCATCTTAGCATACTGGCACATCTGGGTTGGGAAACGGGATTTTTTTATGTCCGGAAAATCCGCACGGAACTGGTATTTCACGCCAAACCTTCTCCAGGCACTCGAATGCCCTGTTTGCATTCAGTAGACTTCGACACTCCATGTAACTTTTCAACGGCACTATTTTCCCATAATTTTGAAAAAGTCAAGATTTTCAGCAACAGCAGGCATGCAATTGTCCGAAAATGTGCTTACTGGATTCTGCAGACGAGACGGTAACTATTGATGAGCATATACGCTCGCTCGCTGGCTCCATAACAAGCATCTTTGAGAAGATATTGTACTAGAATTCTCTACATCAGTCACAGGCTTGCTGGCAGTTTGCAGCAGATGCTTTTCAAAAAGACTTTATTTGGGAATATAACGGGCTGGGTAGTATCCAAACTCCGCGCAGCGTTAGAACAAATGCTTGAGAGGAGTTTGGTTCTTATGCCAGAGTGAGGGACTGCGTCCAGGCTCAAAGGGAATTTTCTGTGGGGTTTCATAGCGGTAATTCTTTCAGAATAATCAGGAGAAACTAGGATATAGAAGGAATTACGGGCACACAGCGTTTCAACTGTCTCGTCATTGGGAAAAAATGTCCTCCGACAGGCCTTGACCTATGCATAGTTCAGTCTCTCTCACAGATACCTTGCCAACTATGTTATGCCGAATTGCCATCCCTGCAAGCCTCCAAACAACAGGAAGTAGGCTAAACAAACGATGTTCCGTCACGGCTGGTGAACGACAAGGGTACTCCGTCAAGATTGTCATTTCCGACTAAGGAAATACGCACGCATTGCTGAAAAACACAGGAAGCTTGCCACACGCCGCTATGGTGAATCAACTGTCACCACATTGGAGAATACCTTAATATCATTGGGAAGAAAGAAACGTGCTCACAGAGATGCAGATTTATCGGTAAAGTTCATGGCACTGCAGACCACACAAGCCCAAAGAACCGAACAAACATTGGTACACAACCTCTCGTCGGAACATCTTACTGTGTTCCAAACAAAATTTCTACAACGTGGACCCGTGCGACGATTGGACCCAAAGTCGGAGGTGGCTACCAATGAGGCGCAAATTGGACACGTCTTCAACTTTGACGCCGTTATGTTTGTGGGCCGGGTCGATGATCATACGGCAATGCAGGTGCAAGAAGCCTGGATATCGACCGACTGCTATGTCAACCGCCACATCAATTTGCCCGCCCCCTAGTTGGTTTCATGAACCTTCTTGAGGGGGACAGTCACGGCGCGGGACAATCGGGGCCGTCAACTATCTCCGCGGCCGAAGCGGTCGGGGTCCATTCAGGTCACGGTGACATGCGGATCGCTTGTAGCCCCACAGGCGGCATCGGCGGGCCACGCACCAAAGTGCGCCAGACAAGGAGAGCTTTGCGCATGATTTCCCAGTCTCTGAAGATGGGTAGCCGCAATAATTATTTAAGCATCATACCTCTAATAAACCCCTCCCGGTGAACGCTTCCTCTTCCATTGATATGCCACCGGGGAATCGCATTTTCGCTAATATTGGTAGGAAAAAGAGTTTTTGGATACTTCCTTCCATACCTGATGCAGAAAACTAAAATTGTAGGGTTGAGCTGAGCTAGGACTTCAACTGGGTTACCGATTATTTCTACAAACTTTAAAAGGCAACAAAATGTAACTTTATTAGCGTATAAAGCTAACATGAGAGAATGTATAAAAGCACAGCAACGGACAAAATGTGAAAAGATCAAGCCCCAGTTGGCAAAAGCAGTAAATTAAGAAAGTTTACCTACAAAATATTTAAAGAAATTAATAGCCCAGTGGAGTTAGAACCGAACGGTTTTACAGCTTGGAACTATTATAGGTCCCTAATTTTACTGCCTCCCGAAAGCTGCAATGAGCGTAATGACCAGAGTTCGTTTGTAAGTCCCGGAAAGATCTGATCCTCTTTGAGTTAACCCCATCATTTATCTATGGGTCATTAGTGCCAGTTCTAACGAACTCCTTTATGTAGTAAACTAAATTATAATAACATTATAATAGCATTCTCAAGGAAAGAGTACGGCTTAGTGCGGAGGTTTCCTCTTCATGCATACCCGCAGGGTAAATATACGTAGTCGCGCCATGAACTGCCCGTTTTGTATACTAGTCACACTATATGATCTCTGGCGTCTAAATGCTCCTCTCCAAAAGCACATGCTGCAACTTTAGGGCAATGACCCTCTTAGTTATGAATGGACTGCAAGGTAGGCTGCCAAATCTGCCTCAACGTAAATTTTTAGGTAATCGTGTTTGCAAAAGAATATATAGATGGCAGTAACTTACTCCCTCTCGGATTACTCCGCCACCTCATCTATGTAGGGTCGGTTTAGCAGAACTGCCTACCTTATGCCAAAGGTTTGAGACGTTTTTTAAAAATTTACTTAAAAGCACGGGCAGTAGGCATCTAAAATCGGCAGTTATGTCATATTTGCGGCGAACGAACCCTTTTATAGCACAACGTCCACAGAGTTAAAACTGTCTTCCAAAAACTCCGATATTATTTGCATCTTCAGAGCTTTTTCAGCAGATGCTGTCAAACCAGGTACAAGTTAAGGACTGGCGTTGGACGGCGTCTACTAAAATCGTCCGCACACTTTGTTTGACAGATGCTTTGACAACTGTCCAGTGGTATAACCTCAAAGCCTTCTTAGCAGAGCTTGAACAGTTATTTGTTTTGACAAAAGGCGCGTCAGCGCCTGAACAGAGTACGAAAAAATATTCACCGAGGTAACGAACTTTTTGACATAAAACGATGAACTTGCAGACGTTGCTGTATGAAGTGTTTACAAACGTGGGCATTTGGCATATCAATCCACTGTGGAAAGTATTGCCGAAAACTGAAAAAATACTATTGGAAAGAGATCCCCTAGAAAATGTGGAATATTAAACGCACCACTACTTGCCACTAACAAGGTCTGCCTTGTTGGTTCTTTCAGCGGTTATTTTTTTGAAAAATACATCAGAGCTTTTTCAGTGTCTCTATTTCTGCCTTATCGTCCAGCACAACTTTTGCTGTCCCCGTTCTGGAGTTCGTTTTTCCAGTTTGGTCTTGTTTTTTTCTGGGAAAGCAAGAGTTACGTCTACAACAGCCTCTTTTTAAGAAAAGATAATGCTAACGGAAACCAAATTTGAGGGTCGCATTTACAAGCCTTTTTAGAGGACTGTGGCTCTTCTTCGAGCCCCGCTGCTTCAGCTTTCACATCATCTAGCTCATGTTCATCCACACACGGTCTGTTTATTTAACTCACATGAGTGGGCAACGCCCTTCAAATCAACTGAAGTTTACTAGTAGCATTCCCTGGCTATATAGTTTGTTTTAGGAAAATAAAATTAGAAAAAAAGCTTTGGTGGTGGCCTAATGACATGTGCCGGCACAAATGGAGAATAGCTGCAGAGAAAAACGAAAGTACAAGATGGGAACTGTGGTCGAGGGACATTCCTAATCCGGATGATCTAGATGTAGTGTGAGCAAGTGCTCTAAAGTTGACAGTAATTTTTGTACGTGTTACCCCCAAGTCCGAGTCTCCTAGGGTGTCTGGTCCCAACACTGTTAAAAATTACATGACAGCTCTCTCGGCACTGTCAGAAGTTGGTGAACTGTTAGAGAGGAAAACTGTAGCTTCCCTCGATCGCAAAGCTCCGCTCAGCGACTCTTCCGTCGCTCGCTTCCTTGTTGCCAGGCGCAAGGCAAACTTTGGACTTGCTCCTATGCACCCAAAGGTCAAAGGCCTTACTTTGTTGGCACCCGCGGGACCACATCATTCTGCAGTATGTGGCAGCAGGGAGTCTGAAGTTCCATTTCGTGGCAAGTAAAAGAGCAACGACACTCTCGGAATAGACTAATCTCATTTAGTTCAAATTATACTCAGTTGATCAACGATTGTTTTTAAAGGCCCTAAATGACCTTCTTCATTAAATTTCCATCACGCTTTTTAGAGCGCAAGTTGTTGCAAAAGGTTCCGAAAGTCACAAACTCCCTGCAGCAGTTTGCATTGGCAGTACTTTTTGGTTTTGCACAAATATTTTGTAGGCGAAAATGGCAAAAAGTGTGACCTGATCTATCCATTTTTGACTATTCTTCCTAAGCAGCTTTGTTGTGTTCCAGTTTATTGAGAGAATTTCCGAGTCATTTTTTAATGAACCGACAAATCATTTGTAGATATGTTCACGAGTTAATTAAGGATCCAAGATACTGAGACAGTAAACACTTTGGGTGCACAATCTTTTGATTTTCAAACTTATCCTGCATTTCCGTAGGGTTCAGGTTAATCGTTTTTTCAAAACGTCTGCAATGACATTGTTTAACTTGCAGGATATCGGCCCCAGTCTACCGATTCAAAGAGAAGGCGCCCTGATCAAACTGCACTATGCCGACATCCTGCTTAACCTATTATCTGTTCAGTGCAAATACGAGAGTCACATGATTTCCCAAGAAAGGAAACGATCGGACATGTGCCAGGTAAAAATAGATTCCAGTCTTCTTTAGCAGTTGTTATTGTTGTGAAACAGCTACCAAATTGACACAACTGACCTTTTTGAGTGCTATGTTAACCGCAAAAAAGGAAATGACTGAACGAATGTTATCTTTTAGTGTTTAAGGGATACTGAGCTGGTCGGTATATTCGCAGGGCTGTTCTGTGTAAAGGGTTCTGGAAAGTGGCTCTTGTAATAAGAACCAGAAGTTTATAATCTTCTTCTGAATGAGGACTTCGACGACACAACCCGCTCATTTTAAGACCCTCTTTTATGTGCTTTCTTCCGATTTATTTTTTATGAAGGATGTCAACAACTTATCACCTAAATGTTAACAATTCGCACTGGTTACTATTTCTATTGCATGTTTTAAACTGCTACTAGAGTTAAGTTAATGCTCTCTCTATCCGTTACTTAAAAGGCTCTCCTAAGGGCTTGTTGATTTAATTGCACGTTTTTTCTGCATCAGGTCGTAAGAAAGTTTACAGGTGAGGCAACCAAGGGTATCATCTATGCCATCCCGCCAACGACCAATGAGGACCGAAGTTTCTTTGGCAACGAGTATTTCAACGTTATCAGCACCGCATTTGACAGGACTCAGGGACTCCTATGCGATGCGAACTCCTCTGCCGTAACTTTACCTTACCTGAAGGCCCATGTGAGTTTCCTAATTCCGTATGTGGTATATTCTTCTTCTGAAAGAAACTTGAAGAAAAGTTAATTGCTGTTTTACTTGGTTGGCACCTTTCTCAAAAAAATATCTAGATAGGCTAGCTCTTGACGGTCGGAAGGTGTGTGGTCTCTTTTACATAAGGGACAGTTAAGCATACTGAGTCCCACAAAGCGAAAAATCTTAGATCTGCGGTTAGCTTATTCCGAAATAATTCTAATAAGTTTGTCACTACATCGGTCAAACAGGGCGTTGGTCTGCATTTTATCTCAGAAAAAAAGCGTATTTCCGCAGAAAGTGTTCATCAGTACAAATTTTTTAAACGATCGAAGGACAAGTAGGTAACAGATGAAATTACACAATTGGTGACGGCATCTACAAAGTATGCAGCCCCTTTCGATTATGTGATTGTTCTGTCATTAGGAGGATTAGTGAAAGCAAACGGGTTCGTAAATTAGTAATTCAGGAGTTGGACTTCGGGTACCGATGAAGTTAACAGCTTGGCTTAAGATTTAAGGTCCTTCGCACATTGCGCCGGTAGACTGATAACGGCAACTAAGACAGAGGTGGCAACTCCAACGTTGGCTGTTTCTCCCATGCCTCTGCTGCTTACGAGGACAGGCAATGTAAGAATCTGTTAAGGCCGCGCTGCAGCCAAGCCATACCTTTACCTCTTTTCCTTGAGTATATTTGTCCAGCAAAAATTAGCCAATTTCCGCTTGGAGTCTTATCTGAACATCAATTATTTTGCGGATTTTAAAGGTGCTCCATGGAATGGGCCGATTGTGTCTCCTAAAAAGAGAACTAAATACGGTGTTTTTGCCGGAAGAATGGGATGAGTCAGCCGAGGAGGACCTGGCCAATCACGATTCGAAAATGACAACCAACAGAGCTGAATCGGGTCGGATGTCTCCAGAGTCCACAGGAATTTATAATGTTGTTGTTAATTCAGTGGAGGAAATACAAGCACCTGGAATGATCGTGAGTACAAGATTTAATTGGCCAATTTTCGCAGCCATAATACTTACAAAATGTTTAAACTTTGTTCACGTAGTACGTTCTGCTAAAAGGAGCATGCTTAGTCAAATCCCACAGTCGTATTTACGAGTGATAGACACAGCTTGATTGAGTCTCGTACATGATGTCCGTCTCATTCTCATGGGCAGCAATTTAGCTGGAATTCTTCGCACTGTTACTTATTCTGTTGGTCTTTCGAACTCTGTATTTTCAGAATTTATTTGAAAACGCCTTGCAGTCAGGAGTCCGGGCGTCGGAATTATTCTTGGCCTCCCTTCAGCTAAGTGTGCAAACTAACTGCATGGTGAGTATTTCGTGAAAATTACTTGGTGAAAGTTATATTTTAGGATCACCCAGAACTGTAGGGCTGGTCAATTGTACTTGGCGGTGAATAAAACGAAAACAGGTCCGTTTCCCCACCGAGCTTCCCTGATATAATGCATCCTGTGCATGTGGTCATAATTAGGGATAAGCACAAAAAACAATACTCAAGCCTTGAGGGTACCTCAAACGAACGTGGTGGCCAGTTATTATTTTACTGCTACGAGGTAGCAAACTGACGAATTCTTACAACCAGGAAGCTTTCGGCGGTGTTGTAATTCATGTGGGTTACGCCAGGGTTCTACGTGTTGGTGGCAGATTTATATGGCTGTTGACTTTGTGCGGAGCGTAGTTTAGGGCTTTCTGGTAACTCCATAACATTAGGTTAAATTGCATGTTATTTAGATCTCCGTCTAAGTATTCATGATTTTCCATCTAAGATTGTGCAGAACCGTGTCACTCAAATCGGCTAGTTGTTCTTAAAGAAATCAGTTTACTACCCGCGCAGAGTGCTACGAAAAGTTTCCTCAATTATAAGGATCACTTAGTTCAGGGGTATGATTCGTTGATCGGGCAGTCACACAGAGTACGCAAATTCGACTTCTGGGTAATATTACTTCATTCTGAAGGTAGCAGCCGATCCCATCATCCCAATAACGACGGTTGTTATAGATTCGGACGGGGCTTCTATTCCTTCACTGTTTGAAGGAAACTCTAATTGTCGGCTGAAGGAAATGAAGTCTACTGTTAGGGCTCTAATCACAGCATTATCGACATGTACTCTTATAAAGATATCAACAATTTGGGTTCCGTCAGGAAGCAACGCACTTATGCAAAGGGAGGGTGCCCACAAAGGAGAGAAAGACTGAGACGATCGTTTATGGCGTATTAAACGACGTCAGTCAATTATGCCCAGGTTTTTCAGGACTTGAACCCCGAGCTCAAGTTTGTTGGCCGTCTAGCGCTGAAAAGTCCAACGCTCTATCACTGGGCCGCGTGCCCGTTTTCCAGTCGACTGCGAACGGAAATGCTACCTATATTGGAAGTGCGTCCATGGATCGCATTACGAGACCTGCTCGTCCTGTCACGCCTTGTAGCAAAATTGCTGTTATATCCGTGTAGATCCTCGTTTTCTTCTCATTGGACTCTCAATAATTAACACTTAAGAAAAAGTCAATTGGGTTGACTCCATTCTTCTGCGCTTTGGTTGTACGTCTTTGACTTAAAAGTGCGATCTTATGGGCAAGTGGTAGTTTGGTTCTAATAAACGAAATTCTTTTGTATGCCTAGTGAAACAGAAAGTGAGGTCCTATAACCAGAAGCCGTGAAAATTTCAGGCAACTTGGTAAACACGGTTCGACCACCTAGATATCAGAAAGCAGAAAATAAGTCACACATACATTAACTGATAGTAAACATGGGATAAGACATTTGGGCGTCTGCTCTTATTTCTACAGGTCGTCGCCGTCCAGGCCGCTGAAGGTCTCCTGCTTTCGCTTGGCGGTAAATTTAAGAAAATGGAAGGCACAGCTGCGGGTCTCCTTAATGTCTACCAGGCTTGTTCAGCATCCTGTCGTCTTCGAGCCTGTCTCGCCTACAGCCTTCTGGCATCCGGGTCACGAACGACCGATGACGCCGTCCGGTGTGGAGATTTCTTGAAACATTATCGTCGGCCTCGTCATCAAAGCGAACTTGGTCGATCGTTACAGAGGCTTGCCTGGCTCTCTCAGGGCTCGACCAATGTGATGGCCTATCTGGGCTTCTACAACATCGCTATGCCGAGCGGACTCCTTGAGCTCACAAACTCCGCCCTTGGCATCTTGAGTTCGGGCCTACTGATGGGTATTAGAGGCCGGGGAGGTCTTTCCGCCCTCAATTCTAGCTGCGGAAGTGAGGACCATGTTTACACGGCCAGCCCATGGTGGAAGAAGGCTATGGGAGACCTCTCCAAAAGTCGAAAAGTAACGTTTATCGAACAACTACTACCACTTATCTTATAAACAACCCTCCTTTTACAACACAGGTTGCATTCAGGCGAAAACGAAAATCAAAACGCTTTTACACAGCGGGCTAATAACTCCATCTTTCTTAATTAACCGTTTTTATATTTGGAACTAAGATAGTTGTCTATGTCCAAAGCCCTGGGTTGCGAAAGGGCCAGGTGCACAAATAATGAACCGCTACGCCACCGCAAGTCACCTTCAGAGCCAGCCACCAACCACTAAATGCAACCTAATTTTGGTTTGCTAGATAAGATACTCAGCGACCTAAAGAACATTCCATTAGAAAGTGGATCCCTTATTTCCAAGATCATTTGACTTTTTTATCTGATTTTTCAATAAATTCTTTATATTACGATCGATTTCATCAGGCGAGCCTCGTGTCGTTTCGGATGTTGAGCTGTGAAGTGTTTATACAAGCAGAAGTAACCGATAGCGTTCTGATACAATAACGTTCACAGGTATTCTTGAGCTATGATAGAAGACAGCCAAGCACGCATAGATTCGGATATAGAGGACTAAAGTAGTTAATTTGAAGGCTCTTAAGTGGATGAAGCACTCTTATTGAATGCGATCCCAGCGGAAATCCAAATTAGATTTTTGTTATGGTACATTCTCTTCTCTAGGTCTGGAAACAAACCGCTGTGAATCTGGCTGCCTGTCTTGAGCCGACGAAGTCGATCCTCTCCGAGCTATCTACAGCCTTTTCACATGCTGGGGAAAAACCGCCCACCAACACCAATAATGCTGGATCTGACCCTGGTTTTTCCCGCTACAAATGGAATCTGCTAGTAGTGGAGCAGTCCTACGACACAAACTACGTCTACATGTTCCTTCCGAGGCCTCAGACGAGTGCCT
>CACRXP010000379.1:61014-90062 GCA_902702965.1 Spirometra erinaceieuropaei | reverse complement strand
ATGGCCGTCTGTGCCCAAGTACTGTACCTCGTTGGCAACCGTTCTTTTATCCTGTGCTGTGACGCAGACTCTTCCAATGAGCCACACTCTAGGAGTTACCAGTTTCTTAGTGGTAAGTGATGTCTTCTTCCCCATAATTTTGCCAGGTTTTGTGAATATGATGCACTCTGTCACATATTCCTTCAGTCCAAAATCAGAAAATCTGCAATTAAGTCCCCTTTGCAAGTAGGAATGGTAGGACCAATTCACCAGCAAACCTGTTTGCATTTTTCCACGCCTAAGGGCTATACTCACCAGTTCTGTGACTAGACCCAGATAAGTTCTTAACGAAGTGTGCCGTCGCCAAATTTAATGCAACTGTGTACTCCTATCATAACAAATGCGACGGACCGTCTCATGTGTAATTAGACATTCGTCGAATTCTGTGGTGAAGCTGGGAACTAATGTGTTTACATCACGAATAGGAAACATTATGAAATGCAAATATCATTTATGAAGATCGCATCACATCTGCCTTGTTATCTTGATTGTGAGCAGTCGGCCAGTCGAAAACCGGTCTGAAAGATGAATATAAGATGGATGCCAGGAACGAAGTACGCCAATAAGAAGAGATGATATTATCTGATGGTCTGGATTAGCGAATGGCAGGAGAGACAGTATGGGAGGCATCAGTGACGAACGAGCTGAAGTTGTTGAAACAACTATCAGAGAAATCAGGCGGAGCTATAGTTATTTGAGTGTCAGTGTCAGAGAGAAGACGTCTGCAAGCCCTTTGGTCATGAACATGGAAAGTGACGAGGATGCCTACTTAATCCTTTCTCTTCGGCCTTCTCGCTGAGCGACTCGGATCATCTTATACTTAATGGTGAACAGGAAATACAGCGGCCAGTCTTAGTCTCAAAATTAATGTCGTACGAACGCGTTACGGTTTAAAGAGTGCGATAGGAATAATGACGTCTGGAGAGACCGGTGTGAGCTCAGATACATTATTCTCGTCTTGAAGTTTAAAAATAGCAAGCTCTGAAACGTAATTTTTTGCTTATAGCTCCAAAAGTACGAATCAGTATGAATAATTTTAAGAAATTCATAACTAAGCTAAGAATTGCGCTTCTGAAATCTTCACCTCAACCATCTGTTCGACCATGTGAGTAAACTTTGCAACCCAAAGAAAATTTACACGAGAACTAAAATTGCACACGCAACCGGCAAAAGACGGTTTGGTAACAATCGGGAGATGGCACCCAAAAAGTCCGTCTAACCAAAGCAGCCTGTCTTACGGGGCAGGTGGTAATAGGGATTTTATGGTTGATGGCTGGTCGGGATATACGATACTAGCCGACGGAAAGGCTTATTTGAACAGGTGAATGATCAAAGTTGGCCCGCTCACCGTTCCGTTATTGCAAAATGGGTTGCCAAAGCAGTATAGTGGTAACGGACGAGTGGAAGGCGTATAATCGTATTCCCTCAGAAGGTTATCTACATTTATCTGTTAACCGCTCAAAGAACTTCAAGGACCCTACCCCCGGACGGCACACCAATGCCATTGAGGCATACTGGAGTAGACTGAAAAGGAAACTCCACGATGGAGGTCCTGCATGTGGTTGAGCTGTGTGGGCTCACATGGACGAAGTATAGTATCGTCTTTGGTTTGGCCTTAATGTCATGTCTTTGACAGATGCCTGGGAACTGTTCCTGTCCCATATTGTGCAGACTTATCCCATTTAAAAGTGATATTGCTTTGTAATAAACTGCCATAATGCGAATGTATACCTTATATTTAGGTGTACGTGTGTAACGATGGGGAAGGTTGGGTAACAGCGACCATCTTCCATGTAACCTCCTGCGATGTTCGTTCGGCCAGCCCATGTTAGGCCGTCGGGGAAATTCCAAGTAGAGCGTGAAAGTAGGCCTGCAACCGTTGATATAGCCTGAAGGCGTTTGAGTCCACTGTTAAAGGTATTATTTCTAGGTAACGGATTTTTTGGGTGCCATCTCCCGATTGTTACCGACGGTCTATGATCATCACCAAAATTCATTGAGAATTGTATTTCCGTCGCCTTCTATGTTCACATAGCTGTATATTTGCAGGGGAATCATACTGATCGTTACCCACTATTGCCCTACTTTTCCGGCTCTTGAGATAGGTAGAAAGCCTTGATCGGATTTGAGCCGAGCACATGTACGAATGATAGCAGGGGCAACCTAATGTACGCGACCTATGCGTGTCAGAGGCGCGTGCAGTTGACGCTGCCGGTTGATCAATCGGCAGGAACCAGTGAAGACAGTTTAGTGACAGTTGTCTCAACAGGTTACATGTTCGTTGGTAAGTCGACGAGAACCCATTATGTTCCAACAGTATGCCTTGGTGGATGCGCTGGCAAAAACCTGGTGAATACTCACAGAGTCCAGAACTTGTTCCGGGGGTAGTGCAATAAAAATAATGACAGAAATTCAAAGGAGTACTGAACAGTTTAGGTTTCCATTGATCTTTCCACTCGAGTGACAGATGCAATTCCTGAAATTTACAAGTGCTTACGTCGACCGCTACTTCGGCTTGTTTTCTCTGTACCCATCCACTTGAGTGTGGGGACATGTTTGGACACTCACGCGGATTCATCCTAGATGCTGTTAGTCACTTATTACTCCTTGTAGAAATCGCCTCCAATTCAACCCCCGTTGGTAGGGTGGCCTATCAAATTAACGACGCAGCTCGTACATCCAGATGTGACGCGAGAACGGAGGTGGCATATAACATCCGGCTGTTTGGAATTCCGAATGTGACAATAATATAAGTTATGGCTGATAGCACTTATGCTGTTAAACATGCACACGATTCTCATTTATGCGCATTGAACTGCTTACGTCTATTTTTAGTTCCCCCTGCTCTTTACTATCAAAATGTATACGAACCTCCAATGTGGTCTTCTTTACCTCCCTTTATGAGTGGGCTTTATCTGTGAGCAGTCAATTCAAGTGGAAAATATTTCTAATTTGGTATATGGTCCTGATCCGTAAAGCCACGTGTTTGGGAGCAAGGGAGTAAGAACACTTTAAAATACGGCAGGATGATAATATACAAAATCCAAGCATGAAACGTGGGTCTATGCACGCCTCTGTACAGTGAACCTACCCCAAAGAACGGAAGATCCTGACTGAAAAACCAGAGCTAAGATGCGAAACAGACATTATAGTTTGGAATGCCAGTTTCGCCCGAAGTAACTCATAAAACATGACTATCACTCTGGCATGGCATTCATTGAATGGCAGCATTCCTCATCTGTGTATGAAAATTGCTTTTAACTTAGAAAATTCGTCCAATCTCACTATATTAACTTACGCGTTCACTCCTGCGATGCTTCCTCGGTGTCTCCATCATTCAATTGAAGTAATTTACCATTTCCAAACTAGTATTATGAACAAGAAATGTATTACGGGCTCGTATTTTAGCGACACGTAACCATGTGCATTTGACAGTCGACAAAATAAGTAGTAAAACTGAAGGGTAAAAAGAGTATCTCGGAAGTTAAATGTGATTATTTTCAGGCCTAATATGCCCTCCTGAATAAGCTAGTCGCTGGTTCGCCAATTATTCTGTTAGGAATTTGTTAATGATTTAAACTTTGATAGAGTTTCACGGGCCACCTACTTTCGTTTCAAATCAAGAGCGTTTCCCTAGTCAGTTTGTTCAGCATAGCAGAAGCTACTTTTTTCGCGAAACGCCTTGTTAACTGGGGAGTTTTCCCAAGTAACTGGAGATGCCCACCTAGCCAGCCTATGTTGCTGTCGCAAATGATTCATGAAGCACTTACTACCTACAGGAGTCACATCCGGATCATTACGATTAACCGAAATCATATATGCCACAAGGGCAAATCTGGGTTTCGCAATTATAAAGAAGACGGAATCCTCCCTCGACCAGTACTTATCAGACATAATTTTCGGTGACTCACTCTCGAGCGAACTGAAAGTTTACCTTAACACCTCTGAGGCTCGACCTCGAGACCTGTTGGTTAGAAGTCCAATGTCCTTACCATTTAGCCACGCACTCGTCCTGTCGGTTACGATCGGGTACGTACAGTGGTAGAGGGGGGCTCACCGATCTTGATACGGGACACACTTGTCCCGCATTGTGTCTTGGGGATCAATCTCCAGCACCGCCAGCAACCACATAGCGACTTTGAACCCCAAGGCACAAACCGGGACGATCGTGTCCCGTATCGAGATCCGTGAGGTTCCCTCCACTATTGTATGTACCTGATCGTAATCAACGGGACAACGAGTCTGTTGCTCAGTGGCTGTGGCGTTGGACTTCCAACCAACAGATGGCGGCGTCGGGCCCCGTGGGTGACGGAAAAGTCTGGGGTTAGATACAACTGGCTGACGACGGCTAACAGGCAAGAAACGGCAATTCCTGTCCCTTATGTCTTCGTCGGCAATATCATTTTGTCTATACTACCGACCGTTATGCAACTGACGGCTGCTCTCGAGATCGAGCCTCAAGCCACAAAGCGGAACGAGTGTGTTTCGTAACGTGATCGGTGAGTGCCCCTCTACAGGAAAATGCGTCGTGGTCCGCATACACGGACATCGGTTATTTGTAGGGAGGCAAAACCATTTATCTGAGGTGGCCATGCACACACTCGACACTGGACACGAATTTGGATAGGAGAACACTCGCCTTGTTGGCGCCTGCCTAACAAGAAAGGGCTGTGAATTACTGTAGGCAATGCATTCAGATGAGGCATGCACCAAGAAGCATATCGATTTAGATGCCGTGTACCAGTTTCTCAAGACAAACAGAACCAAAGGCAACCAATACCGAGGGGATGACGAAGTACAATTGACGGTCATTAATGCAGGCTTCGGTTAACCGCAGAATCACTTGTTTAACACGTTTAAAAATAAACAGTTTCTAAACACAACCTATAAGTCTGATGACCAAATGTGAGCAAGCCTCAAAATTTTGCGCAATAAAGGCTATTATGTTTCCAAAGAATCGCACCGATCGTAGATATTATATATATATAAATTTTGATGAACATTTAAGTCGGAGACAATCAACTATTATAGAATAACCACGTAATGCCCATTCTGCAAATAGGTAATACTACGAGTAGTATGAGATGTTTATGGCAAACATATTATACCCACTACCGACATGGGTACTAACTAAAAGCCCAAATACGTGTTTCGCCGATATTCTGCCGCTGCGTGACACAGCTCCAAGGAGTTCGGCTTCTTAGCCGACAGCACTAGCGAACAAATCGCGGCTCTCCCAAAAGTTGTCACCTTGACATCAGGGGGAAAGAGACAGCCGGGGGTCAGACGACCGACACGAGAAATCGACCTACCGAGGCGCCCAATCAGCCGAACGCGATTGACACATGCAACGGCAGCTGATCAGCCCATCAGGTTGTGGGGGTGGGCCCACGGGCACACGGAACTAGCAGCGACAACGACGGCCGGATAGGGGACAGAGGTCACACGAGTGCCCCAGCGGTAGGCCACGGAGAGACGAAAGTCAATCCCCCGCCAGCAGGTAGGTCAGAGTTCGTGCATCAGGCATGTCTATAACACGAGATAGGCGGCGAGACAAACAAACAAACACCCCACCACTCTGATGGAGGGAACAAGGAAGTTTCCGAAACGTCAGCATCAATACATTTCGGTTCATGGAATCGCCGCTTTTTCTTCGTCTTCTTTTGGGGATGATGAACGGGATATATATATATATATATGAGATGATACCGACAAAGACAAGGGAGACCGGAATGGCCATTTCTGGCTTATTAGCCGTCATCAGCCAGTCATACCCAACCCCAAGTGTGGATCACTTGAGATTCGAACCCGGGATCTTTGGTCATGGAGTTGAACGCTCTACCATTGAGCCACGGGCCCGTTGTCCTGTCGGTTGTGATCGGGAATATTAATTATGACAGTGGGCGCTCGCCGATCAGGTTACGGAACATGCTCGTTCCGTTGTGCCTTGGGGCTCATACTTAAACCCTCGCAGGCAGTCGCACAGCGACTTGTAGTAGACATAGATGAGATGATACCGACAAAGACAAGGGAGACCGGCGAGCGCCCACTGTCATAATTAATATTCCCGATCACAACCGACAGGACAACGGGCCCGTGGCTCAATGGTAGAGCGTTCAACTCCATGACCAAAGATCCCGGGTTCGAATCTCAAGTGATCCACACTTGGGGTTGGGTATGACTGGCTGATGACGGCTAATAAGCCAGAAATGGCCATTCCGGTCTCCCTTGTCTTTGTCGGTATCATCTCATCTATGTCTGCTACAAGTCGCTGTGCGACTGCCTGCGAGGGTTTAAGTATGAGCCCCAAAGCACAACGGAACGAGCATGTTCCGTAACCTGATCGGCGAGCGCCCACTGTCATAATATATATATATATATGTATATAAGGTTGGGGGGCGCTCACCGATCGTTCATACGGAACTCACTCGTTCCGTTGTGTCTTAAGGGCTCTCTCTCGAGCCCAACCAGAAGCCGCGCAGCGGCGCATGATATATAGGCAGAATGATATCACCGACAAAGACAAGGGAGACTGGAATGGCCATTTCTGGCTTATTAGCCGTCGTCAGCCAGCCATACCCAAGCCCGAAGTGTGGAATACCCGAGCCTCGAGCTCGCGACCTGTTGGTTTAGAAGTCAACGCCTCTACTCACCGGGCCACGAGCCCGTTGCCCTGTCGGTTTTCGATCGGGAATATACGATGGTAGGGGGCGCTCACCGATCGTTCATACGGAACTCACTCGTTCCGTTGTGCCTTAAGGGCTCTCTATCGAGCCCTTAATGCACAGCGGGACGGACCTATTTAAACCGTGTAATTTTCTCATATTTCCTATCTCCGATGATGCGCTCGAGTATGAGTGTGAAACGTCAGACGAATAAATCATCATCCCCAGAGCTCGCCTTACCATTACACACCTCCGTTTACCGCAAAGAAACATATGCAGAAATAATTCTACACTATGAGAGCAACAGTCCGATCTCTCACAAGCGGAGTACTGTCAAAAGTCTGATACATCGAGCAAAAACACATTGCTCTGATGAAGAAAGCTACAAAGTTGAACTAAACTACCTATTTGAATTATTTTCCCAGAACGGATACCCGAGAGATTTCGTACGTCGATGCATGAAACAACAAGAGATAAAAACAAAGGAACTAGATAGTTCCAATCAAGCGCCCAAAGCAAACACTTGGCGAATCCTTCCTTACATCAGGAATGTGTCTGAACTTGTTGAAAGACACTTGAGGAAACACCAGATAAAAGTGGCGCACAAGCCGACGACTACTTTACGCACCCAGCTTGTACACCCTAAGGATAGGGTTGGCTAGCTTGATAAAAAAGAAGTCGTCTACAAGATCCCATGCGATGCCTGTGATGCCGTATATTGTGGCCAAACGGGAAAATTTGCCTCTACACGCATCCACGAGCATCAACTTGCAGTTAAGAGGCGAGACCACTTGTCTCAAATGGCCATGCACACTCTTGATATTGGGCACAATTTCGCATGGGACAAAACTCGCATCGTCGGAGTTTGCCCATCTAAAAAAGCCCGAGAGTTTCTTGAAGCCATGCACTCCGATGAGTCATGCATCAACAGGCATATCGAGTTAGATGCCACGTACAAGAATCTCAGAGAAAAGTGGAAGAGACGAAAGCCGATCAATACGGACTGACACATATGACGGCAGCTTACTAGCTGAGGCACCAAATGAGTATTGATTTTGTAGCACGTTTGAAATTTTAATTGTTTTCTGCACATTTACTCTAGTCTGACGACGACACGGGGAACCGACGTCGAAAATTTACTTAACAAAGTTTTCTCCCTTTCCCAAAGAACGGATACCCGGCGAGCTTTGTGAAAAATTGTCTCAGACGTCAACAACAACCACAAAACGTCGACTCTAACGGAGATAGAGTATCACGGAAATTCTATTCCTTGCCTTACATGCCGAGAATTTCCGAAGCGATCGCTCGACAATTAAATCGATTCGGCATCTCCATCGCCCACAAACCGGCGTCTTCATTGCGCACGACATTATCCCGGGTAAAAGACCCCATACCGAAGGAGCAGCAAACAAATGTCATTTACCGCATTCCATGTTCAAACTGCTCTAGCGTTTATGTTGGGCATACCGGCCGACGACTTGGAACCCGCATTAACGAACATAAGTTGGCCATCCGCCGACGGGACCCCTTGTCTCTCGTGTTTGCGCACTCCCTTGAGTGTGATCACCGCTTCAACTGGGAGGGGACCGAAGTGATCGCTAGTGCCAACACCAAACAAGCGCGAGAGTTTCTAGAAGCTTGGCACTCTAATAGCAATAGCATCAACCGCCATGTCGACTTGGACGCTCAATACGAAGGCTTACGTTCACGGTTCGCCGGCTTGCGCCCACCCTAAGCCACCAACTGCTAATCCATGTTCGGCCATGTAGAATATCATGCATTCAGCACCTCCCCCACAGAGTGAACCATGTGTGAAACCCCAACACCACCCCTAACGTCCGTCACCTATCCAAACACGTTCTTCACCCCCACACATAAACGCCTGTCTTGTCGATGTCCCCCTGACTCCCCAGTAGGATTATCTCCCTCACACTTTTCATTTTCGTCTGACGACGGGTTGGTGTAACCGACTTGAAAATTCACGAGTATACCTCGATTTTCCGACGAGCCTTCTCCTTTTATTTTAATATATATATATAACATTGAATGGGAAGACAGGCATCCTATAAAATACTATTTGAAGGCAAACACGTTCTTTGGGAAAATGGGAAAATTTTACTAGGTGAATTTCTGAAGTTGGTTCTCCAGGCCGTCGTCAGACTTAAGTAAACGTGCGAAAAACATCTACCATCTCAAACAGGCCAAGAAATCAATATTCATCTATTGTTTTCGCTAGCAAGTGGCCGCCGTGTGCGTCATCCTATATCTATAATTTCTGTAAGCCGGCGCTGAATGTAATTTCTAGTATTAATAGAAATACAGAGAGATGCTATGCAAATACAGAGTAACTTTGGTCTTTTGAAACACTGGTGTGATTATTTGCTCCATAACCTCAATTTCAGTAGATGCCAGGTTGTTAGATTACAATATAACAACAGGAGCACGTCGATATTTGAATCGATGGTCACTTACTCAAATGAGTTAACAAGCTAGGAGACCTCGCTCTGCGAATGACCTCCAAGATCAAACGATCGTCTCTGTATGCCAAGATATAAAAGGAGACTGTGGATATCGTAGGTCCGATTAGGAGGTCCTCCCTCAACTTTGACTGAAAACTTTTCGGTCGAGTATTTGGAATATTTGTTCGGCCAGCGTTAAGATATTGCTTTCGGGCGTGACATCCAGGTATGAAACAATGCACGCGCTTGGAGAACATATAACAAAGAGAAAACAAAATAGAAAACGATGTAAAATGCCTACCTTACGAGCGGCAGCTAGGAAGACTTACAATTTTTCTTTTCTTATAGATAGTACACAGAGGATACTACCATAACCTATAAAAATCACCAGAGAGATGCACACTGAAGGCAAACTACAGCAAAATTGGAGCGCGTGCCAACGTCTTCTCACACCAGATGTTTAACAAATAGAACAAACTGCCGGATTCGCTTGTCTTGGGGGGAAACGTTTATTTATTTAACCGACATCAATGGCTAATACAAGTCTGCCTAAGTATTCTGTAAACATGTGTCGAATTTTCATTCGTACATTCGTAAGAAAGGTTTTTAAAAGCCCTGGCTACCTCCATTATATATATACTGAGCTATACTGAAATACATTAAATTTTCTGGATCTTGAGGGGTCTGGGTAAGATTCAGATCCAATTCCGCTAAGCCTAATCGGATAGCTTCGTTTGCAGTAAAAATCCCCTTTCCTGGGAGCTGTTCAAGAATGTCCTTCTGCAGCTCATCAACAACCACTGCCCACTGACTAGTGTGAGACTGCACAAACGCCCTGGGTGGCTAAATAGCAACCTTCAGAAAGAAATCAATAGGAAGCACAAATTGTGGAGAAAATACTGCGTCACTAGACAAGCTGAATGCTTCAACACCTACAAGACACAGAGGAACAAACTGAGGAAGATGATAATGAAGACGCGGCGGGAATTCGAGAAGAACTTGCTACAAAAAGCAACGCAGAACCCAAAATTGCTCTACAGCTACCTCCGACGAAGTACAAGGAACAGGCATCAAATCCCCTTGATAAAGACTACTGATGGAGTTGAGATCGCTGATAGTAGGGATAAAGCTGCGTAATTTTCACGGTTTTTCCAATCAGTCTATACAAACGAGGCAAGGTTCCTTCCTCCTTCCGCAGAAGAACTGCCGACTCCTAGCGTCAGTTATATACTCTTCTCAGAAGGCATTGTCCGAAGAGAATTAGAGGCATTGAACGAATCGAAGTCGCCAGGACCAGACGAGATTCCATCCAAGCTTCTCAAGAAACGTGCCAGTGAGCCCTCTGTGCATTTGCCGATGCTCTTTTAAACGTCATTTAACTCTGGAACACCTCCTATCGATTAGAAGCTGGCGCATATTACTCCGCTGCACAAAGGAGGTAACAGGGCAGCGACGACAAATTACAGACCCATAAGCTTGACATGCATTCTCTGCAGAGTTATGGAAAGGATCATAAAGAGTGAACTGATGCAATTCCTGGAAGTTCACGGCCTGCTATCGAAATGCCAACATGGGTTCCGAGCAGGAAGATCCTGCACGACAAACCTGCTGCAATCTCTCCAGAGCTGGACCCAAGCTCTCGACGACAGGCACGCGGTCCACATAGCCTTCATCGACTTCCAGAAGGCGTTCGACACTGTGCCACACAAAAGGCTCTTACATAGGGATCGGTGGCAGCTTCCTTAAATGGATCGAAAACTTCCTTGTGGGTCGATACCAGGTTGTGTGCATCGGTCGGGGAAAATCAGATCCGGCTATGGTCGATAGTGGTGTCCCCAAGAGTTCAGTACTGGGACCCATTTTGTTCCTTATATACGTGGACGATGCCGCAAGAGATTTAGACTGTGAAGTAGCAATGTTTGCGGATGACATGAAGATATGGAGTGTAATTCGGGGTCCTGCCGATGAAGACAGACTGCAGATGAACCTGAATCGGTTGGAGGAGTGGTCAAACCGTTGGTTCCTGCGGTTCAACGTTGCCAAATGTATCATACTTCGCCTAGGCAACACAGCCAGATCGGCCAGCACAAGAGGCTACTTTCCTGGCGGTGCAGCCCTACAAGAGGTCGAAGTCCAAAGGGACCTCGGTGTGCTTACAACGAGTTCCCTAAAACTATCCGCTCACTGTTCGAGGGTGGCAAATAGCGCAATGTCTGTACTGTACGCCATCAAGCGTGCGTTTATGGACTTTGACGAAGATACTTTCTCAAAGACATTCGGAACATTCGTTCGGCCGCATTTAGAGTACGGCATACAAGCTTGGAGGCCGTGGGCTGTTGAGGATCAAAAGTGACTCCAAAGAGTCCAGAGGAGAGCCACGAAGATGGTTAGGGGTCAAAGCTCCTTTCCTTATGCAACCCGCCTAGTAAATCTGAACATCTTTCCTTTGAGTTACAGGCAACTTCGCGGTGATCTCTTGCAAGCCTTCCGCATTATAAAGGGTTTGGATTGCAGTCTCGCCTTCGAGGACTTTTTTGAATTTGCAACCATGACCAACCTCCGAGGTCACCCGTTAAAACTGCGCACTCAGCAGGCACGGCTGGATATGCGGAAGTTCTCATTCTCGGTTCGGGTGGTCAAACCATGGAATGAGCTGCCCGCAGATGTTGCGATGTCAGCATCTATACAAAGTTTTTAGAAGAATCTGGACATATTTATGTACCGAAATGACCAAGGGCGATGAGAAGTCAAGCTCACCGCCTGTAACTCCTTTTCATTTTGTCCAACCATTTCAGCCCAGAACATCTATCTGTACACCACACAGTTCTTACGTTGCAAATAGGGTACTCAAAGGCTTACGCCTATTTCCCTCAATAAACTGAACTAAACTGAACTGAATTGCAGGCCAGCATTTGCGTCACGAGTTCATTCGGAATGGTTGAGGTGAAATACGGCATTTATTTTTTAACGATTTTCGGCTTAAGATGTAAAGGTGAATTCTATACTTTCCGCCGCACAAGGCTGATTCGTGGTTAGCATGTCATTTCTCATGTATGATGTGATTTTGGACTGAGCTCGCAGCTGTAATGCCAAAATGGCTTCATGTCATGCTGGCTTTGATCCGGAAACTTTCAGTGGCCTACATCGTAAAGGAGAGAACTACTTCGAATAATGCCTGTAAAGTCACGTGGTATAGATAGAATTCTTCCATTCGCTCTTCGAAAATTGGCCCACATATTGTGCGAGCCGGTGTCGATGACATTCAAAAAGTTCATGAAGGAAGTTGAACTGCGGGAGGAACGGAAAACTGCCCATACCTCCCCGGTTTCGAATGGGGGGTCTTCGCTCGCACGGAAAATGCACAAAAGCCATAAACTAGGGCCGTCCGGTCGATGCCATCTTCGTCGACTTCAAAAAACCTCCACTAGCATGCTTCATCAACGACTTCTACAATAGATTTGACAGTACCGAATATAAGGCAACATTTTAAAATGGGTATTAAGTTTTTCATCGTGCAGGTTGTGAAGAGTAATTGCTGATGCCACAGTATCCGAATGGGTACCAGTAGAAGGCGGTGTCTTATAGGATTCGGTCTCAGGTCCGCTCGTCTTCCTCATCAATATAAACGGCTACACGGAAGTTTTTGACTGCGATGACGTCATATTTGCAGATGGTGTGAAAATCTGAACAACAACAAGCCGTTTTTACAACGTTTAAAAACTGCATGAAAAGGTTTATAAACTGCCTGCAATGTCCGTTAAGTGGCTTCTAACGTTTGATGTATCCAAACGTATAGTCTTGGGCTTGAAAGTTGATCGGGGACGTTTTGCAGAACACCAGTACTGTTTGAATGCGATTCTGCTAAAAGAAGTGGATACTCACTAAGATCGAGGTATCTGCACAACTTCAAATATGCTGCACTCTGAAAACTGCAAAAGAACCGTCCAGCACCATGTACTGAATTAGGCGTGCTTTCGTAGTCTTTCCTCCAGAATTCTTCTCACGAGTCTTTCATACGTCCATTGAACCGCGTTTGGACTACGTAATACAAGCGTAGATGCCATAGATTAAGACAGTGACCCTATCAAGCAGGTGGAACGGTGAGCAAAAAAACAAGTGAGCGGTTTTAGAACTCTTTGTTGTCCTGAAAGACTGCTCAAGCTGAATTTGATTCCCCATCCCATTGACAAATCGGATGCAACCTGTTGCGGACATTCTGCACTATCTGAAGATTTCTTCGAGTTTGCTAGCGTCAATCACCTGCGCGGTCATCCGTACTTGGTTATTGACGATTGCGAGCTTCAAGACCAATGGGAGTTTTCTTTCAGTCAACAGATACTTTGGCCTTGAGACTCACTCTCATGTTAAATAATGTCTTCTGGTAATATGGGCATGTTTAAAAGGCGGTTAAACTGATTGATTTTTGATCACCGGCGACTCTTTCTGCAGGATCAGCCATGAGCTTTTCCTTCTGATTTCATTTCATGGACAACGCATCACTGCACGTCCACTGTAAAACGCTTCCGTAAACTTTATGAATGACTGTATTTTACGCTGACTGCATATAATCACATTTATAATCTCTACTGAACACGAATAGGGTCAAAGAGGGTTTCGTAACCCTCGGACACATGCAACCATAATTCAATAAGGGACTGTTAATTTCTAAGGCCTCACTTTTTTTTAGGAGTCGCCTGTGTTCCACTTTTTCGAAGGGCATACTAAGGTCGAAATAAATAATGAACACATGCAGGCTGTCGCAACAACGGGAAATGAGTAAGATTATAAAATACATATGGCACGTTTCTCAAAAGCGATCGGGAAAGAGCCGTATCTGGCAGAATTGAAAACTGGATTTGCTTAGCTTAAGTCAGTAATTTTGATAGCAATTGTTTTTTTTCAAACAGTTTGCGATGATTCCGATAATCATGAGGATATTCCTGGCTTGTCGGTTGCAGTTTGGCTATTTCTAATGCATTTAAATCTCTCTTTACTCCAGAAAATCTCCAATAATATTGGCCAGCAGGTCTTAGTTGAAGTCTACTTGCGTTTTCCTAAGAGAATTTATTCCTTACTTCGCTCTGAACACGTTTTTGCTGAAAATATCCACGTTGGAAATGTCGGGTATTAATATCATCAGCATTATTTAGGGAAGACCGAAACTCCAGCAGGAGCAAATAGTTTTTCCCACTTCTATTCGAAGCGTTATTACGCAGTTGGTTACTTATGCACAACTGCAGGTAAGCCTTACACATGCTTTCATCATCCAATGTTCACTTTGCACTTGAAGTGAACCCGGCCCCTCAGCAATAAAATATAACTACTTATCAACTAAGTCCCTCTCTATGGTGACGATAAGGATCATAACAGCCACCCAACTGTGCCCTTCACATATTCGAGCAATGCTTTCGGCCCCGCCACAGTTCATAGTATGTATTCGTGACTTGGAAATATACTGGTGAGCACCCATCTGTCGATACAATAAAACGCATTGGGCGACCACTTGGACTGCTGTGCGACGGTCTATTCTCCGCAATCTCCTAGAAAGTATGTTGGCCCATGGCAAGGGGGTGTTTGTGCATAGTGACCGACTCATGCCCATTTTCCTGCGTTTTCTTCTGATGTCCCTTTTGCTGCATTATGTCTAACTGCACCATCTTTCCCCATTTCCTCTCTACAGTTTGTTGTTATAAATTATTTCCCCATTGTGCAATCTTTTTGACACGTGGTGGAATCTATGTTTGCCTTCAAGTCGAAATTTCTCACACAATTTTTGGCCTTGCCCATAGCTGAGTACCTTCGGTCTACAGGGTTGTGAATGTGCTGCGAGGTCATATGGACCTGTTGGACTGAACTGTATTTAAATACTTTTTTATCTACCATCTGATTTTATGCATCAGAAAGGAAGTTCATCGGAAAAGCTAAAGATCACAAAAGGAAAGACGGCTTTCCAAGCCAGTGACGGACCTATCTATCTATTGTGCGTTGAATTTTTCAATTTCCGGTAGGTTTAATTCCTAACCGTTGTCTACGATGAGAATAAAATTCCAATAAGAAGAATTAGGAAGCAGTCATTTTAGTGTATTTCATCTACTGGATAGGTAGACTACGTCCTCTATCATCAGCAACGTCATTTAACATGTCGCCAATAGTGATCATTTTATATAGTGCCGGTAGGCGTACTACCAATGTAAATGGGAACTGGTCTCCAAATATGTTGGCCACTTCTGATGGAGTCGAGATTTTGCGGATTTTTACGGATCCAGAGTCAGCGACGTCCATTCTCTGGGTTGAACCGGATGGAGGACTTATTAATAAGATTGGTTTATTAAAACTCCGTCCTACTTCAGCCTCGCCGGTGACCGGAGTGTTACGGGACGGATACTTTTCGGTTGGTCGCAACTTTTTATTCGATAGCGACCGATACCTCCCTCGAGACCATTGGTAATGTACAATGTCTGCCGTACCGCACTTGCAGAAAGAACGTTTTAACTCTTGAACTGAACATTGATCAGTCATGGTGGTTGGCGACGACCGCCAACCACAACTAAGTATTGAAGGTCACGCCATAAATGTGCCTGGGGTTATTAAGGATCTGGGCGTATCATACTCCAAGAGTCTCGATCTCTCTGAGCACTGTGCCTTGATAGTCTTCAAAGCACGTAGAACGACCGGGTTTATCGTCCGAAACTTCAAAACTGGGGACATTAGAAGGCGCCTTTTCAACATGTACGTTAGACCTGGTCTGGAATACGGTTCGTTTTTATTTAGCCTTATGCGTGCTACTGAGCGTAAGAAAATAGAATCCGTTCAACACTTGTTTACCAAGAGAGTTTTAACCCCTGAACACCGACATTTGTCTTACCAAGAACGTTGCCGGCTTACAGGCCTCGATCCTTTATGGTTCCGTAGATTACAAAAGGGACTATTTTTGCTATTTAAAGTCTTATATAATCACAAATTTAATCCACTCACTTCTTTAAGACATCATGTCCACCCGCGACGTAACAGTCATCGTGAGGTCTTTTTATTTCTTCCTCTGGCACGTACTGTTAAATATCGTCGGTTCTATTCTGTAAATGCAATTGCTATTTGGAATAAACTACGCATGACTGTGAAAACTCTGCAAAATTATCCTTTATTTAAGAGAATTATTACTCGATTTTTGCACTCAGAAAAGCTGCCACAAATTTTGGGTGCTGAATCCACTGATCGACTCTACCGTAGCGATGGCGTTTGTGGTCTCTGAACACTATGGCCGGTCTCACCATAGACAATTTCGTTGGTCAACAGCGACAGCTGTTCCTCAACGCCTCTACTTTGACTATCCCCAACTTCATGAAAGGAATTGACGTCCGATAATCTCCGATACCGTGCAATCCCCCCACCCACCCTTCTTGACGTTCGAATGTATGGCACCAGCAGGTTCTTTTCCCTGAACCCTCCAAACCATAAAAACCACCATCAACTATATTTTTATTACTTTACCTCGGGAGTTTTTTCACTGCTGGTGGGATATGCGTTTAACGCTTCCCTTGACAACGCCTGTAAACTGGCATTCAATAAAATCATCATCATCATCATCATCATCATCATCATCATCATCATCATCATCATCATCATCATCATCATCATCATCATCATCATCATCATCATCATCATTACCATAGCATATATTATTTCTTTGCATAACCACGCTATCTGTGTCCGTTTGAGAACAGGTTTCGGAACATCTTATACTAGCCATGCCTAGATGGTTTTAAAATAATAGACATAAACGCAATTGTACACAAAAAATTTTACAAGAATTCGCTTAAAGTGAGCGGTTTTCGATGGGACAAATGTTTTTCAGCTAACAAATTCATTTTGGAAACAACTTTCTTGTCGCCAAATTTTGGAACTGTTCGAAAATTGCACATTCTCAACGACAATCTCTCAATCATACATGGCATTACAGTCAATGTTATCGTCCCCAGCTCAGGTAGATTTCTCTAAATTTTGTGCGGGCAGACGTTTAAAGCAATATCTGCAGAGAAATCTTATGGGCAATTTTGAGGTGTTCTGGATGCTCGAAACACGATAATCTCCGCACCACTGGAAACTGGTTCCGATACTAAGATGTAAGAGCGTAAATTTGGTCAATGTTGGTGTTTTTGAGTCCATGGCGGACTGCGTGCACTGGGTGCGTGCCAAGTCGAAAGGGTTGTGTTGGCTACTCGATACGTTTTGCATAGAAACAACTAACTGTCAGATTGCTGTTTATACCTTGTAATAACGTAGGGTGTGATCGCCCGTAGTAGCAACGTTAAGGGAACCCTGCGCTATACGTGTGTGTAGTAGGGTGGATGAGTTTATGCGTGTTTGGTTTGTCACGAAATCAATCGTAACGATATGCAAAATTTAGTCCGTCAGATTTCTTCCGAACCCTATTCGAATTAGAATACCATAGTATTTGCAAGCCATATAATCATCAGACAGAGTACACTGATCAGTTTGATTCGGGCAATGAAGATCCTATATCGTGGTTTGATTTCAGAACGTTCTATTTGCCGAAGGATCGCACGAGTTCACCGATACATTCCGTCTGAAGTCGTAAATGCAAATGTTGAATTACTTCACAATTCCTCCGCAATTTAATATCACACATTATAAAAACCCTTTGATGTACCGACAACCGAATTATTCGCACTTTTTCTCTAAAGGACGAGGCTTACATTTCCTTTTTGTTTTATCGAGTCAATAACTCACCGAGTTGTATAAAAGAGGTGTTCTGCAGTCGGCTTTTGGGTGCTTGTAAATAGTGAGCTTGGCCCCATATGGAGCGGTCTAATCATCACGCTTTTAATAGTCGGCCTTTAGTTCCTTCTCGTCAATCTCTGTCATGCTGTTCTTTCCCGGTTTTCCTCACAACCTTCATTATTATGGTATGGAAATTTTCTTCATTACAAGTAGATCATAGGGCCTCTCTGTGTCTGTGTTGGGACCATCAGTTATATTCTTTGAGGAGATTTCAAACACATGGGAGGATGAAATCGCTCTTATATATACAGCACGTTCTGTCGGTGCTTTGGGTGGATGGCTACTTAGTATAGCTTTCTTGGAAGGCACGCCGAAGTATTGTGGATGCCTCATGGGAGTTGGTCTGTCGGGACTTACCATTATCAACCTCTCCCTCGCCTTTCTACGGCGCCTCTGGTGGCTCATGGGCGTCTTTGCATTTCAAGGCGCTTTCCTGGTTGTCTCTGCACAAGGTATGTCTGTTCAATGCTTCTGTGCCCTCGCTAGCATATGCATTCCAGGGTCCATCCCAAGTGCGCCGAACTGCCAGTTCCAACGCACCAAACATCTGGTGCACCCATGCATATTTCGTGCTTTTTGAATGCCGCGATGTATCTGACATTAAACGCATCGAGGTTCCTGTCACCGACCGAAACGCATATTCTGCATAAGCAGAAACGCCCAGATATCAGTACTGCTTGCCACCTCAGTTGAGGCCAAGCCCCTGCCTCCTCTATTCTCCAGATAGCATCGTAATTTCATAATCATCCGTCACTAATCCATATGCTTTCGGGGATGTGCTTTTTAGACATCGTCTCGCATATTTTCCTTTTGATTGAGCCGTAACTAGTAATAATTATAAAAGAGATTCTCGTTGAGTATATTGAATGTTTCGTTGATCACGCATGGGCAGCAATTCTTGTGCCAAATTTTCTGGTGATAGCCCCAGCCGACATGTAAAGCATCGTCAAAGACATCTACTTGTACACTGTTCGGGGACAGCTGCGGTTTCGAGACCCGGATTTGGGATCAAATGAAGAAATGTCAATCTCCATAGCAGTCGTTAAATTGGTCGGAGTTTTCTAACGCAAACAGGTGTTTATCGCCTGATTGAAAGGACATGAGCAAATTAGCGGCTATTGCGATATCCCATGTCATTCTAGCAGCCTGTTTCCTTGTCTAAAAACCGGACCAAGGCCTCACCTTGACAGTCCAGGGCGAGGTATGTTTACAGCAGGTCGGTGCGCTGTTCCACGTTGCATTATATCTAAACCTATGTCTGCACATTGCTTTTGTTGGTGTGGACCCATGCCACTATTGTTGTGTTTGGGGATTTGAATTTATGGCCCGCTTCGAAAGTGTTGGCAGCGACCAGGTGCAATGAGCCACCCCGCCACAGTGCCGGTATCTTCGTTTGCGTGCATGAGTTCAACCTTCTTGCCTCTTGTTCTTTGTATTTTCAGAGCCACTTTCGGCATGTGGTCTGGTAACTGACACTAGACTGTTTACCCACTGTTAGTTGGTCCCTGATCTGCATGACTTTTCTGCATAGCCTATGGTAGGTGAGCGATACCAACGGCAGGCTCAGTGTCCTCTGTGGTCTCAGGGATGTTTAAAATTATGATGTGGGCATTCAAAGTTTTGGTGGATCTCTCTGCCTTGCCTTCGGTTGACGAACACGGATGCATCAGTTTATAAAGATTTACGAATTTGCATCCTGTATGCGGTACTCCTCTGCATTTCCCATGCTGCTAAAATTATAAGGCAGTTTTGCTTGTGCTCCATCTGATGGTTACCGTATTAGTTCGACATTTGCGTTGTACTCACGGCCTTATTTTTATTTCGGGTGCCGATTGATTTCGTAGTCCACCGCGTATATTTTATACGATCTTTTATTGGCAGTCTAACCTTTTAAATGTAGGTATTATCTTAGTCAGCTTCCATTAGACCCTAGTATTTACGAACTGACGCAATTTTCACGATATTTCAAATTCTCTTCTTATCTTTTGAAGTAAAATCCCGAAAATAAAATCTAATTTGCATGATTTTGAGGATGACATCTACCGTATTTTGGTGTTTCTTTGCATGTTGACGCATTCCGATAATTTTCTGTGCATGGAATGATGCTTGTAGGCGTATTTTCTCTGAAACACATTCATGTCACATAGTAGCGCTTTGTTTAGAAGAAATATGGAGCTCAAGAATCTCATGCAGGAGCGTAACGGCAGCGTTCAAACGACTGTCTGGAGGGAAAGATAGGATAATTTAATTAGAAAGCCGTCTACATTCGCCGGAAGACAAAAATTTGTTTCGAAAATTCTACTCAAAGCAAGTCGTGTCGATGGATTTTCGCCGTCATTTTGCATTCAACGGGCAATCCGAAACATCTGGATAATTTCGATTGCGAGAAGTAAACTCCATCTTCAAAACACGAATTTTATTCGTCCGGTATCTCGGGCGCAGTCTCCAGTTCACTAGCAGAGATATCTATAGATAAAGGTTGTGAGCGTAGAGTCTTGTTGCGTTAGGGACTAGAAATTTCGTAAGTGTGCTTTTATTCTTATCTGATCCGAGAGCTAAACAAAAAAATCAGCACACTTTCCGCTGCGCACTCATCGTCTGATGACGGACTCCAATACTTGTCCGAAAGCTCAAACCAATATGTAGACTGATCCGGAGATAGAAACCTTTTCGTCGTTTTAGTAACATATGTATTTTTACAGAGGAATAAGTTCACCAAGTCCTACCTGGTACATGTTCGAAATGTATCTGACTCTCATGAATACAGGACTGCTTATGCTTTTCTTACTAGGTCATGCCATTTCCAGTTTTGCGTCGTTTATACATACAAAAATCGATCTGCCAAGAAAATCTTGAATTACTTCCACCCTCTTTTGAGTACATTAAGAACAGGTTGACAGCCGTAAGGCCTAATATCTCCACACCAAATTGATTCAATTGTCATTAATGTGCAGCAAATCCTAAATGGCAATCAACGGTCCTGTGTGCCGGCAAATTCCTTAGGACCGCATTTTGAGGATGGTGTCATTAGCATTTACTTGTTTGTTGACTGTTCTGTCTTAGAGAGCGGCTCCCCTCAGTGACTATCCGTTGGCATTTAAAACCGACAGACTGCTGTTAGAGGCATAAAACACGTCGACAGTGTCAAATCTGCTTTCTGGCTAACACTGCTAGTGCAGTGTTGCGACAAAACTGACTGATTAATTTATCAACTTCCTTTTTTCTGGACAGTGTGGTCTTGTGCCTGTATTTTTCTCCACCTATTTTCGCGAGGCCGAACTGAACTTGACCTGCACATTATTGCTAAATGTTTGATTTAAAACCAGATAAATCCGAGTGTATGAATATATTTTAACGCGATAAGGTCATAGGCTGAAAATATGTAGGTTTAATTCTGTATTATAAAAAGGCAGCCTTTTGCTTTGCTGAAGAGTCGTTATTCTATCCAGCCTTCGCTTTTAACAAACGCCTGCTAGTTTTAACAGAAGTTTTCGAGGTGACATTTTTCAAAGAAAGAACTTTGTCCCGTCATCTTCGGGCTAAGTCAGTGTCTGTAACATTTCCTTACTTATTTATTTACGAGCTTCAAGCCAATTCGATACTAGAGTTGCAGGTCAGTCAACCTATTGGAACTCTGCTTTTGGCCGTTTCATAACCTAGTTTGGTTTAAAGTTATCCTTCTGATTTAAGTGTTCTAAGCTAGTCCATGGTTTTTGTGTAGTCCAATGTTAAGGTTGAAACCAGTAACTTAGCAACCTAACTTATTCGACGGGAGGTTGCATGGTTTATTCTTCCAGATCAAGAACAATGAGATTTGCTTTCAATCAGAAACCACCCCGAGCCACTTTTTTTCCAATTGAACTTAAAGCCTTTCCGAATGCCATTGGCTAGTACATATGTCGTATTAGCTTGTCTTTCTTTCTGGACATTTGAATTAACTGTGTATCCTCTTTTCTAAGCCTTTCCCAATTTTTATTTATACCTAACTATTTGTGCCTCCCGCTTTTCTTTATTGGCAGGTTGCCTAACGTACGTCATTTCACGAGGCGGACGGCGCAAGCGTCAAATTCATCAAATTCTCGTGTTCTGCAGCCTTACTGGTTATGCTCTCGCGCCAATACTGATGATACCACTCACTTGTAATCAGCAAGTGCTTTTGAAGGACAAATCGTCTTTAGTCATGACAAATGTGTCGAGTGCCCCAAACCATCCCATTAATCCAAATTTGCACAGGTCTCGAAGGTTGGCAGAACTCAATTCGGGCCCGACCACATTCTCGCCTTCCTTGTTTAACAATGCTAGTGGTAACACAGACACGGACCATCATTTTACTCCAGTAACTATGGCCGACGCTATTATGCCAGTTTTGGCGACTTCCCCCTCACCTCGAGTACCAATTACCCCCACTTCTTCGTCTTCTGATGAAGGTCATAAAACGACTTCCGAGATATCCACAGAGCCTCCTTCAGGCTCGCGGTCTCCCATGAACGGGTCCGGTTTTACTCCAAAGGGTTCGTCGGAAACACCTATCCCGCCATTGGCAACCGGTAATAAGGAGCAGAAGGAGAACCCTAAACCAACTACCAAGAGCAGCCAAATTCCATTGCACTCATCCGATGAAATGTCGACGGTTCCACCGCTTTCTCCCAAAACCACCACCACAGACAAAGACAGGCCGCTGTTAGATAACGTAGTGTCAGCCACGATAATGCAGACTACTAGGTCGACTACTGCGATTCATGAAAGTTCAGTAAGACCTGTCGCCAACTCCGCTACGTTTCCATCGTTTTCTGCCAATACCACGTCAGACCTGGGACTACCGTCGCCTAATATCACGACAAAGCAAACCGAAGTTCCCAAGAAACCCTCTATTGTTGACGCCATGCATCTTAGTCAAGACAGTCGAACGGCCGACGGCAGCAAAACGGTCGCCAAAATGAAGGAACTTGATGAGGATGTTCGCCTAACGGAAGTAGACAATGACAACCAGCCAGCTATGCCGGTTAGACCACCCGTTTCTGTTGAAAGCCCTCAGTTAGCTAAAGTAAAGCCGCAGCCGACCACCACGAAAACTACACCCGTAGTTTCTCCATCTACAATACAATCTCCACAATTTCCCCCGTCGGTAAACGCAACTCCACCCTCTAGTCCACAATTTCAGGACGCTGGTGGGAACAGTTCCGCTAAACATCGACTGTCTCAGACAGAGCTTGATTCACAGGACTCAAGGAAACCGTCAGTGGTGGACGCAGTTCATCTCAAGCAGGATCACAACAGTGCAGACGGCAGTGACACGGTAGTCAAGATGAAGGAGGGTGTTCGTCTTAATGAGGCTCAAAACAAACCTCCGGAGATGAAAGTCGAAAAACCGTTCCCATCTCCAGTATCTACCAGCGAAGGCGCTGGCCAAAATAAACCGATAGTTTCACCCCATGGTCCTCGCGTCCCTGAGACAAGCGGGCTACCCCCTAGCTCTGACCAGCAGGTGCCCTCACCGAGGGGAAACCATCCTGAACGTGTAATTTCCATCAATAACGAAACCCGAATCCCTCCTTCCTCTTTGCCTCCAGCCGTTATGCTATTAAAAGAAACCGGGAATAGGAAGAATGAAGAGGCGGAGAGTGTCACAGAGAGACCTCCCGGTTCTTTAAATGAGACCAAAATACTAAAGCAGCCGTCGGTGGAGGACGAGATGTCGTACAAACAGCGCTCAAACGATTCATACAGCCTTCACTCGTCCTACACCAACCAGTGGAACCGCTTTGCGCCCAAGCCCTGGAACCACCACCTCACTCGAGAACAGTATGTTCTCGCTATTCAGCGCGTTTACCTGGTATTGTGTCTTCTAACTCTGGTGGCGTGGTTCATTGTACTACCAATGACAGGTTTCTACCAGCACTTGCGATCCGTTTGCGACCGCTGTTGCAATGTGTGCCTTCCTACAGTAAATTGCCCTCGGCCGCTGTTTGGAAATAACAAACACAGGGATATGGAGACGAATTTTGACTTGGAGGCCGCTGAAAAAACTGGCCTGATCAATGATCCCGCATCCCTTGATCTCTCCACCGGTGAGTTTTTATGTTTCCCTCCTCATCTTCTAGAAGATTACTGCTTTTCCCTCCGCAACTCCAAAGAATGTTAGTTAGAATGCACTCTTCACACAACTATCCATTAAAAGAGAAAAATTGCCTATCGGATTGGGTCGCGGAGAAAGGCGAGTTGCAAGGACACTTGCTATTTTGGGTAAGAAAGAGGGCTGGTCGAGCACTGGGATCAATAAATCGTTTGTCTACGACTGTGGGCTCGTAAAGGAGGCTGTCTACAGAGGTAAGAAAACAGAAACAAAGGATGCGGCATGTACAAGACTGTATTGCTAATCGAAGACCAGTCTCGGGAGTCCGCAGATAGTAGATTTTTAAGTCAGGTGGTTGAATGCGCATTGGCTCACGGCATGTCGTGTACCCTGCTCTACCCATGACCTTACTTGTGGTGGGAAAGGCGTGGCCCGTCTCAAAAATGTGGCTCGCGTTTTGTGATAACTGGTCGTCATGTCGCGCAGCCGCCTTCTGATAGCACACTCCTGTCATCAGTTTTCACCCAGTTTAGCCCGTATTATTGGAGGAATAGTTAGGGCATGAGACACGGTAGAGGCCGCAAGATTGCTTGTCTGAGTCAGTCGCCACAGGACGGTGTGCGCTTTTGACCCCCGATTCCTCGACAGTGCGTTTAGGCGTCTGGTTTGCATTAATTTGGCCGGACTGTCGGTCTCCAACCTTTGTATGTTACATCGCGTGAATGCCGCAGACTTAGAACGCTGGCTCTTGATTGACCCTATCATCTCTTTAATCCCGAGTCTTATGCCGGTTTTTTTTTATTTCTAACGATGGAATCCTGTACACGCCCGAATTCCCCGGACCAATACATTAATTTCTACATTGGGCTGGCGAGAGATTTGTCCGGCCAACCACTTGGTCTGAAAGGAAGCGTAACATGCCGGGAACGAGTTACAGGATCTCAGAATATCCCTTCCAGAAGAAAGTATCCTTCTTGAGATCAGTAGAGGTATTTATAGACCGCACTTCCGGACAGCACACCTTTTGAGTTTCTGGACACATTATATCTCTAAACAGTTTGCCTAACTGATCGGGTAGAAGTAGGTCTCTTGCCAGGTCTTTGATGTCATCCCAGAGGTAGGCAGTACACTTTCCTCTGATTTGGAGAAATGTCGTCTGGACTTTTCAACGAGTTGTCTACTCATTGCTAATTTCATTCATCATTTGTGTTAGGTTTTCCATGCCAAATCATGCACGAGGGTTATACCGTCCTCAGACGCCCTCCATGATCATGGACTTCAAAAGTTGGTTTGTCATCACTTCTGCACTTTTTTCAGTAGGTGGCTTTATGGGTTGTTTTAGCGATCATCTACACGTCTATCTAACCTCATCATCGCTAAAACCTACAGAAAGGTACATACTTTTACCGCTGCTGAGTGCGAAGTATTGCCGTCTCTTCGGCATTGACCGAACGAATTGTGGATGGTCCCACACAACTCATACTGGTTTGGAACATTCGGACCTGTAGTCGGACTCCGAAAAACCAAGAGAAAATAATTATGTTCAGGTGAGTAAGCCTCACTATAATACATTTAACGCCGTTAATTCTGGCTCGGAGGACTGCCAGCTGCCAACTCTGTAGGATTGAGAGTCAGGCTGCAGTGGCTCCCTCTTCGTGTAGCCTCTGGGACACTCGCGATTGTGAGGTTCGATCCGCCCTCAGGAGGGTCTGGTGCTTGTACATGGGGTCCAGGTCGTGTGTGGGACACGCTCAGACAGGCTGCTTAGCTATGCCAGCCACTGTATCTACGCCCACCTCCAATCGTCCTGTCATTGTCTTGCAATCAGAGCCCGGTGGGTAAGGGAGGATAGTGGGGCAGATCTGCGTAGGTCTGACTCACTGTAAAACTCCACGCTCAAGCCACCGCTGCGCCCGGTCCGTGGGATACGCGGTAGACGTCGTCGCTTGCGATGATCGAGCTGTCGAACCTTTTCTAATCCTGTCTCAGTCACTTACTTGTGTTGTAAACTTCTTGTTTTTGACTGGTTTTTTTAGCGCCGACGGGTAGAGTTTCGCCCAAGTGCTTTCGGTTTGAGGAAGCCAACGATCCGGTTTCTTCGGGTGGTATTACTGACAGTAATGCTGGTAAGGGTGGTGTCGGCTTTCGCCAGGTTTCCTCGTCTCCTAACTTCGCGGTTTTGCGCTCTCCACAACCCACCCTGCGCAACAGCGCCATCGGACTCACACCTGCGACCTCCACTTACCTGTGGTTCAACCCTGAGCCCACAATCTGGCCAAAAATCAGTTGGCCCAGAAATTTTTGGCTCATTCTCTCAGCTTTCCTCTTCGCTGGTCTCGAGACAACCTTTGGCGCCTTTGTCCACACTTTCACTTTGCGAACTTTACACTGGAACCCGGTGAGTTACTTCGCCATTCGCACGTCCTATTGTGTGTTCTAATACTTTTTATTTTTCTGAGGAAATCCCCATGTTACGATTGAAAAGTCACTTGGGGAAAATATGTTTTTGGTAATTCACCATCAAGCCACTACAGTTACATGGATGATGAGCTCGTGAGCTATGGACAGAATGTGTGTCTCGGGGAGTAGAATTAGTCACGCTCGTTGTTCCCACGCCGCCTGCATGACAGAGTGTGTCGAGGACATCGAATCTGGGGAGGGTTTCGGGTTAGATTGCGAGTGCTGTCTGTATATCAAACGCGCGGAGTGCGTGTAACTGTTCTCATGGGGGTTGGGGCGGCGTACGACCACCTTTTCTGAATCAACTCCCCTCATTTTCTCTGTCTTTCTGCTGGTTGTGGGCGAAATTGACAGTGGTCCACCACAGTTTTCCTCACCAATTATTTTCACCATTCATTTTTGAAACTCAAACATTTCTCATTGTGACTGCTGTTGAACAATCCGCTAGATTTCAGCCAGATTTTCCAAGCCTATTGGCGCTTACAAGCATCGGTTCACAGAAACGTATTTCTCTGACGACCTTGCTTGTCAATTCGGCAAGACAATGGTCTGTTCATCGGAATCGATGAAAACTACCTCCTTTTGGAGAGGCAGTGGAGCCTTGCGCCTGATTTACGTTGTGGTGAAGTTGCTTTTTACCACACATGCGATGTTGCCCCAGTGAAACGAGGTCATGCTACCTGGAGCAGGCGATAGACACAGTTGCTGACCTACTACAAAGCTCCCGACTACGCTTGCCAGGCACGTGCTGTTCTCCCAACCCGCATACACCGGACTTCATCTACTCAAAACACACCTTGTGAGCGTTGCCACAAGGCCGCATTACAAAGGATCCGCCCGAGCTTCCGTCTCGCGCGGTCCACGCATCAGTTTTGCCCCGTTTAAGTTTGACGCGAAGACTTTGTGTGTTTTTGGAACCCAATGAAAGAGTAGTCGGCTCCGGCAGACAGCATTATTGCTTGCTTTGAGCCCTCTACTTGATCGTACTTCCGAAGCTGCAATTATTCGTACACTAGTATGAAGTAGATGAAATTACGTGCCTAGGGGGAGACCTAGTTTGACTGACCTCTTGCGCCTTTGCCATATCAAGTGCCGTTTCAGCCGACGACGCTTGACTGCATAATTTTTGCGCATCTGGCACGCTTTAGCAACGACTAACTTGCTGGCTGATTCACTTGCATGTAGAAGTACTGACTATTAGCTCTAAAGTTGGTAACAAACCTCACCTTTTAACATTAACAGCTTATCAACACTGCCGTAAAGTTTCGCCAATGTGGACATTGGCCTGGTGTTTTCGTAAGGATAAGACGCAAGCTCACGGATTCCTGCGACTCATTGTTACCGGCCAGATAACTAATTCGCATTATGCTTGCCTCTCGCCACACCTCATGCGAACCAGTACTGACTATGTCAGAAGATGTAGAATTTCGTCGCCGCATATTTCTCCTGAGGCCACATGCATATATACTCCATTTAACTTTCGAGTTATGAAGAACCTGTTAAGGTGCCCATTCAGAAATACTCACTTTGCATCACTGGCGTTCCCACCTAAGGCGTAGATACACTAGGCGTCATTCCTATCCTACCTTTACTGGCTCCAAGTTTTTGTTCTCTGGCTCACTGAATTTGTTTCGAGCTCAACTGCTTCGACTGGTGGAGGAATTCGCTTGAGTGTAGCCTGAATGTCTCCTCAGTACCGGTGACTTTGTATGTAAAGCCTCTTCAGGTGGCGCGAGATGAGTTAACCGTGTTGTGTTACGCGCAGACTAAGGCTTCATGGGAAACTAGTCATTGCACCTGAGCCATTCTCTAGTCGTATTGAGACAGTCTTGCTATTGGAATACAGTATCTGTGGGAAGGCTAAGTGAGGTCGGTTCTGCAAAGATTTATCACAATAAGCCAAATCCATCTGCGACGCACCACCGCTGCGCGATATTCTGGTAGTCATAGTCGTGTTTGGCGGACGAACCCTTGTATTTTAAGTACTTCTTGCAGACACCTTTCGCTCTCAGCCCTCTCCTCAAAATTCGAACCAGCATGAAGACGTTATGCAGATAAGGACGAAACTTTCGCGTCTTAGTATACCATCCAACCTGCTGTAGACGTTGGCTGAAATTGGTCTTTCAGGTAAGGATAGTCGTCACTTCCAGGAGCTTTCAATGTCTCTCCTCTCTACGTTGGGTTCAGTGTTGAGCCGGAGTAATTATGTTAGTGATTGATCTGCGTAACTTAGTTTTATGTACCTTGTGATATTTTGAGCCGTGTGAACATGAATAATATGAGTCTCGATAATGTTCCATCTGACTATCCGCAGTCATGTAATGTCATTGTGATTTACCTGTTGTCGTTCTATAAAGTTGTACTAATCATGGATGCATGTCCACACCACTTACCCGCACCGCTGATCGTCATGTCTGTCGTTTTTTAGGCAATGTGGTGCTGATGCTTTGAGGGGTTTCTGCTGCCCCGATCTCTATTTATTACATCAGTTGCGGGTTGGAGTATGAGTAATTCGGCCAGGCATTTGCGCGTAAGAGCGAATCAAAAGTCACT
>CACRXP010000379.1:42141-53928 GCA_902702965.1 Spirometra erinaceieuropaei | reverse complement strand
CATAAGCCAACAAACTTACTGCTCGAGCTCTGGAGTTACTCCAAAGACCGGGCCACGTGGATTGGCAGCTTTGGCATTGGCCTTGGTCTCGGCGTAACTGCAAGCTCAGGTCTAAGTGTGTGCAATCGGCTGGGCAAACGCCTTCATCTGGCTGGCCTACTGGGCCAAATGTTCCTCCCCGCCGTATCTGGCTACATAACTGAGCGTATGTTCTACAAAAATGCCTCGCAGACTCTTGGCAGGACCTCACTCATCCTCAGCGTTCTACTCTTCTTCTCTCTCGCTGCCGATCTCGTACTCCGCCTGATCCGACACTTCTCGTGGTGGAAGAACTTCACTGATTATTTTCGTTTTGTGCCAGTGAAGCAACCAGCTGCCAAGGTGACAGCCACTCAGAAAAAGAAAGTCTCAAATGCGGTTGTCGGTCGTTCCTCCCCAAACATGGATGGTTTTGAGACGCCCCTGAGACAGCAGTCCTTGGAATCAGAGCCTGCAACAGCCATTCCGCTAAGGGAGGTTAATTTTCCGTCCGCGCAGAAGAAAATTCCACTCTCTGTTGTCGTCTCACATCCCAGCTCAGACTAACTGGTAAAGACGGCCAGCACCGCTCCTTCGCTTGAAGCACTTTATATAACTTCCTCAAAATCGACATCACCTTCAAGATTCCTGTCTTCCTTTACCCCTCATTTGCCTCCACTAGATTGAGCTCCCTGTTCCTACTGCCCGTCTTTCAAACCGCGCAATCCCTTTCCCCCAACTCTATGCTAACGCCCAACGTACCCTTCAACCACACACTAATCTGTTTTTTTACCGATTTCTCTTGTCACTTTGTCTTTAGGACTCTTTCGAATGAGCCGCCTGCACTGCACTCGATGGACTGCAAATTTGGCGGTTGCCTTCGCAATCATAATGACGTCATATATATGCATAAATATATGTATATGTGTGTGTTTGTGTGTGAGAGAGAGAGGGAGAGAGAAGAGGCGATCATAGAAACAATAGGTTCAGTTTCCTGGCGTTTTAAAGGCAATCAAGCTTCCACGGTCGCAGGTACATTCTTTACGGCACCTTACAGTTCCCATGGTTGCTAAACATGCTGTCGTATTGTTGGCCCTAATGCCATTTAGGATGCAGTGCGAGGGAGAGTTGATCGCCGTCGGGCGGGTCAGTGCTTTTCTGCCTCTTCGTCGGGGGACGGTGTCGGGATGGCATCAGTCATTGAGCCCGTCTGCATTGCCCACATTTACTGCCTCAGCCCCGCATATCTCACCTCCATTTGCGTCTGTCTATGCGCGTCTCGATGGTTGTTGCCGAATCGTTGCCCGTGTCTCCGTTCCCACCGGGCTGGCGTCCCTCGTCATCGGTGTCCATGCGCCGACTGCGTTCTCTGCGGTTTCCCCTACGGTTGCCTTTGTGTCTGATGGGTTTGCTTACGATCGCGTCCAGTATGATTTCCTGCTTGCGATTTTGTTGATTGAGCCGCACTTGTAAGGTCTGGTAAGCTGCCGAGAGCATCGTACAGCGATTGATGGAAGTTGGTATGGTTTGCTAGGCCTCGAGCGTGTCTCTGGCTGTTTAGTCAGTACCTCGGCCTAGAGTTTCGACGTCCCAGAAGGTGAAAGTGTGTGCAGAGGCTGCACAGTGTTCTACCATCAGCGAGAGCTGGTCTATCCTACTACCGGATCCGCCTCCGTGGTATTGAGGCTTGCTGCATGAGGTCTCCTGAACAGACGTCTTATTGTCGCTTCGGGTCTGTCGACGACGTTGAGTCGCACTATGGAAGTGTCCGTGTGAATTTTGGCCATTATGCCTTTTATTGAATCTTATCTTTCTGTACTGTTGCTTAGTCAGCTTGCTCGAATATATCCGCAACTGAAAATGAGACTGGAGTAGCTGTTTCTGACTTATTGTCCTATGTCATCTGGTCCTACTCCAGCCGCACGTTGGGAAGGCCCAGAAGTTGAACCTCGTTACTATGCTCGAGTCGAGTCATGTCCATCGGCTCCCAACTGTGTGGTGGGAGCGGAAACGTCTACAAGACTTTAGGATTGGCGCTTATTAGTTGAAATTCTGTACAGGACACCCTCTCCGCCTGCTCCTTGAATTCAGGCTGAGGCTCGCGTCTGAGTGTCGACGAAATATAAGTCGAACGACCATCGCTGTCTAGGTCACACATATACTTCAATACATAATTTCAGTCACCTACATAAGCCATGTTGTAGTCTCCGATACCTGCAGATACCACAACCTGTGATGTGCAATGGTAAATTCGGCAAGTACCACCTTGTGTGCTTACCCCATAGTCCTGTAATAACCCACCACGCACATTGCGCGACACCTGATAATTTTTAAGTGGTCGGAATATACGTGTTGGTAAATCATTTTGGAAACCCTTTCCTGAAGTGCACCCTTTGCGTGTGAGATCGATAAGTTTTTCTCTATTCCCTGACTCCAAACTGTCTTAGCACACTGATTATACTGGACCTTATAGTCCGATTCGAACGTCAGAGGTTGATCAACGAAGGCGGCGTGGACCGAAATGGCAGTTCTTCTCGGCTTAAGGGTTTTCTCCAGTTAGCCATACCACCAGCGAACAATTCCAACTGGACGCCTGAACAGAAAGCATATGGTCCATTAGCGAAACAGTCGCTCCAAAGCTGTAGTTCTTGATTAGTCAGTGCTTTTTGGGTACATTCGAAGTATCCGCAACACTGGTATCGGCACTTGCCGACGTGATCGCGTCAGCATAAATTAACACCATCGTCAGGTGATAAACCTCCCCAGCAGACGATCACCTAGCAAGTCTCAGTACGAACGAGTAATCTATCCAAGGAGCGTTTGTACAGTTTCTTCTGCAACCAGCCATATCATATCACTTGTCAATCAGGTGCGCTGTGTGCATACGTGACCCTGTAAACTTTATTCGAGACCGAGACGCTGTTGTCTCAGTCTTCCCGCTCTCCGCCCTTTCACCTCTAGTATTTCTTATTCGGTTGTTTGAAGACCATTTATCTGACCGTCAATTCGTAATATCTATCCGAAAGATGGAGCTAGTTCGATACGGAAAGTAAGCAAGATCGGTATTTGCCTCCTTTCGTTGTTAGACTATTCCCTATCACTAGGGAGATGTGCTGTGAATATGTCATCTGAACGTCCAAGAGACATGTTAGTGTGGTCAGTTTCAATACTTACAAGACTTTTGACTGGGTTTACTGCTTCGAAAATCCCTTATTTCGGACTTATAAAAATCTTTCTTCCTGATTGCTGGTTTATTCTCGGATTGAAATCGCCCACCGGGACGCCATCATACGTCCGAATCCAAGCAGAGATGCGTTCCGTTCCAAAATTAGCTGAGATAAGCTTGTTTATACTATTTCGTGGCTGTATGCCTTTGTGGAGTAGGAAATTAACCTTGAAAAGGAATCTAACCGAGTGTGTTCATCTAGTCAGTCGAGGTCAAAAACTGATTTTCAATTAGTCATCCTCTGCCGATAAAAAAAACTACTTGTTGTACACTAAATATTTTCAAAGACATATTCGGTAGGAGACGGCACTAAGTACCAAAGTATCCGGCACTATGTTATAAAAACTTAATTTTCTTCGTTTTTAAGATGCAGCTTCTGACTTTTCTGAAAAGTGGGCGCAGTTGCGTGGGTTTCCGAGAAATGTTTACTGCAGTGCCAAACTTATTTCCGAATTCTTTCCTCGTAGTTAAATCAGAGGTAAGAGAGACTTCAGTTCTCGAAGCACGAATGTGTAGTAGTTTACAAATTGTCAGTCTACAGTCAGTCTAGTCAGTCTACAACATAATTCTATAATATTTCAGTTACGTCAGGACGCCGGCCTTCGAATAAACCTCCTTCCCATTGCATTTAGAAACTACACTGTGTAAAAAATGGCCACTTAAGTAGCATGAATATTTCTCATTGATTTTCGGCACCCCTAAAAGTCCAAATGTATTTCACGGTAAACATGCATAACAATATTCCTTCTTTTGCTCATTCGGTAAAAAATTACGTCTTCTAATTTTATATCCGAAGAACGAACATAATTCGGTTTTAAAAAAGTTTCTAATTGTGGGACTTTTAAATACCGTGGAATGTCCGTTCATAAATCGTCATGTCTCCGCATTTACCAATGTAGCTTGTAAAGCTAACAATATGGACCAAATCCACTGCTAAATTTTATCGACCCCATATGGTCCCCTTTATTACCGTAGAGAAATGTGTGGTTTTCCGTACGCGGAAGATACAGGGCTTGTAGTGTAGAAACCCTGAATCCAAGTGTAACGGTAGAGTGGGAAAAGTTTGTGAAAACCGAATTATGCCCTTCCTTCGAGCAAAAGATTGGAAGAAGAGGTAATCATCTAACAAATGAGCAAAAGAATGAATATTTTTATGCATGTTTTCCATGAAATATAATTGGACTTTTAGGGGCATCGGAAATCAATGAGAAAAATTCATGCTAATTGAGTGGCCATTTTTTACCGAGTGTAGTTTTTGAATGAAACGGGAAGGAGGTTTATTCGAAGGCCGGCGTCCTGACCTAACTGAAATATTATAGAATTATGTTGTAGACTGACTAGTTTTGCAACCCTGCTTAATTAATCTTTTCGAAACGAAAACGCATCTCGTAATTTCGGTTGACATTTCATGAGTTAGCCCACCTACTGTATTTTAAGAAATTACTACTATTCCGAATTGTGGTCTTTATATCATGCTTATTATTTATGGTATGCATTCCCGCATGTTTTATATCTGAAAATAACACATTTTGCTCTCATTTTAATTTAAAATATTGTAGAACACAGAAACAGGAACGCCCTCCTCCCTCTATTATGGGGGCTTTGAGCTAATTTACGGAGTTGTTTTTAAGATTAGGGTTAAGGTAGGCCAATTGGCCTGTTCTTGAATTTAGCATAAGGCTACCTATATTGCCGTCAGGAGGTTTCTGGTCTCGTGTCTTACCAAAAACTCTAACTGTTTTCACGTCTAGGAGCAGCAGATTTCCCAACCACTTCAAAAAATCATCTTTTAAGTTAGCCAATCTTCTCACAGGAACTTATTCATTTTAGTGGTCGGATGTCGAAATTTCAATCCAACAGATATGAGCACCGACTTATTGGTAAGAGCCAATCTAAAGCGACAAATGTGCCCCGTCATTTGAAAAGTCAGTAGAGCCATCGGAGCAGTACAGTATTTAAAATGGGCCTACCCAGTTCCAGTACAACATCCTCTGCCAGCTTTGGCCACTTTAAAACACAGTACAGTAAAGCAGATATACGCTGGCCCCTGAACCTTCGCCGCGGCGGCACCAACAGGTGATTTTGGTTCTTGTTCTATCAACAAACCTCGCACCTAGGTACCAGAAGTCGGCCCTGGCAGCTAGGTGTTTTCTCTCATCAGGCGGACTGGCGTCTTGTGTGATGCTTTTTGGTCGCTTCGCCATACAGCCCCACCACTGCCTCGTTCGGCCACAGTCCGACAGGCTCGAGGGAACATCCTGTTTACGCTCGCTTTCGCCAATAAAAGTGCCAGTGAAGTCTGTAATTAACTGTGCCCTCGTTTCTTTGCTCTCTGTGGTAAATGTTCAAATGTACACGAAATGTATTAGAAGGCCCTTATTCGCTTTGATTACTGTAAGATCCGTGAGTAGTGCAGTTGTTGTTAAATTCACGTTGAGTAAAATTTTAGTACTGCATGTGCAAGAGCTCCCTTTTCGAGGTCCGAAGAAGCAGTCCAGTGAGCGATTATGCATTAGTCCTTTCGCTCAGCTCCCTTCGTCGATAACACACAGGCAGACAGACCCCCGTATCACGGTTGACCTTGCATTAAGCTCCAGGAAGATTACCTATTCCCGTGGCCCTAACGTTGCCTCTAACCCTAATCTCGCTGGAATTTAACGTAAGGTCTTCTGCATTGCGAAGATTCGTATTCCCATGTCTCAACGACGAAGGAAATTGAGTTGAAGGACTAAGGCAGAATTGCTTACTAGACTGCTTCTCCAGACCACGTCGAATCTATAATTTAACTAAGTTATACCAGCGCATGGAATGAATCTGTGCAACTCCTATATGCGAATCAGGTCTAAAAAGCCTTGACCTTAACCCTAATACTAAATGGTTTACCATACTAGCTGTCAATATGTCGAATCATTTAGTATTTCACCGATGGAAGCGTAATACGCTTCGCACAGCTCGCAGCTGGGAGACATTCTCCACCCGAGAGGCAGCAACTTATGAGAAGCTACGTTTTCTGCTCAGATGTGTTCTCGAAGGACTGGCTCCGAAGAGCCTACGCTACAAAACTCCAGTGAAAACTGAACTGGGTAGAAACGTTGTGCAACGTTTTCGCAAGCAAATGGCAAGTACCGCACCGTCATTGAACAGAAAAGAACAGAGTGCGCGACATTGTTTGGCGAATTGGTTACTGATTCCCTTGGCCGAACAATATCCATCTTGGCAAAAAGGCGACAGGAGTTAAGACGCATGAACCTAGAGCAGATGTTCGGAAATTGAAACCCGAATACAAGACGAACGAAAATGTAGTGCACAATCTATCTTCCAGGCAGTTAACGGAACAAGAAAAGAGAGTGCTGAGTTGTGAAGCCAACTTTAATACGGCAGATGCTAAACCAGCCGAATTCATTGCCGCCCTTGAATCCATGCTAGTAACAACCAACGCAACCGACGAGGCTAAACACACCGTACGCCAGAAAGTCACCTCTCTATTGCTGACGAACAGGCCCACTAATAATATGTAGACCGCAGAAATAGAAGCAATGAAGAAATTAAAAATGGACAAAGAGATAATAGTGCTGCCAACCGACAGAGGAAGAGCAATCGTCGTGATGAACTGCGTTGAGTACAATGGAAAAGCACAAGCCCTCCTCGACGACTAACAGCCCTACAAATCCACGTCTTCCTCACCAGCCAAATCGATGATTGGTCAAATAACCGGACTCCTGAATCGACTCAAACGCGACAGTGCGATATCGCTAGACGAATGGAAACAGATGAAACCAACGGACACGGCACTGGCCCGGTTTTATGGATTACCCAAAATCCACAAGCCCAATGTTCCCCTTCCACCGATCGTTGCCTTGAAAGGCAGCCCCACTTGCAATCTATCCAAGTGGATGGCCCGAAGACTTAACTTTCTCCGAGAAGGTTCGATGACCTCCATCAATTCGGCCTCCCAATTCCTGGCCGACATCTGAGGAAAAGTTGTCCGATCGGGTCAGATTATGGTGTCCTTCGACGTGGTTTCTTTATTCACATCCATCCCACTGGACCTGGCACGCGACGTTCTTCGCAAACGGCTAGAAGAGAACTACGACGAAACGAACAGACCCCTAATAATCGACCACTTCCTGCAACACTTTGCTTTCTGCCAACAAACCTTTTCCACCTTCAATGGCAGGACCTACGGGCAGATCAGAGGAACGCCGATGGATTCGCCATTATCCAGCTTGGTTGCAGAACTAGTCCTGCAGGAGCTGGAAAGAGTCGCCTTCGACCACTATTAACCTGAATTTTGGCGCCGTTACGTGGACGACACGTTCGTTATAATTGAAAGGAGCAGACTGGCCGACTTTCAAGACCTGCTTAACGGCATCTTCCCGTACATTCGGTTCACAAGGGAAGAAGGGCATGTCGAACAGCTGCCTTTCCTTGATGTTCTCGTCCCACGCACACCCAACGGCGAACTCAGCACCACGGTGTACAGAAAGGCGACTAACACGACTCAGATTCTCAGTTACCACAGTAACCACCCAATGGCGTATAAACGCAGCTGTGCTAGGACACTCTTATAAAGGGTAAAAACGCACTGCAGTGAGCCAGAGGGACGAGTACGAGAACTTCTGCATCTTCGGAACCAACTGCCAAGGAATGGATACCCGAACAGCTCCGTCAGCCGCTGTCTCCGCACGCACCCACAGCGAACAAACGGAGGAGAGCCGCCAACACTCTGGCACCCTCTACCATACATAAAGAACGTGTCCGAAGCGATGGAACGTATCGCTGGAGAACTCGGCGTAGGTATTGCTCACTGTCCGACAGCGAGCATGCGCAACAAAATCATGCGAGTGAAGGATCGACTAGACATGGGAGAACAATCGAGTGTCGTTTATCAGATCCCATGTCGAGACTGCCCTCGCCACTACACAGGGCGGACCAGACGACGACTTAGCTCACGAATAACGGAGCATAAACGGGCGGTGCGGAGAGGAGACCCGTTGTCTCAGGTCTCCACTTACACCCTGGAGGAAGGCTATGAATTCAACTTCGCGAGCACGTGGATAGTAGCGCGGACCAGCAATAAGACAGGGTGAGAAGTGCTGGAGGCCTGGGCGTCTGGCACCAACTCTATCAACAGACACGTTGACATACCTTTCTGCTATCACGCGCTCCGTTCCCGCGGCCAAGGGGTGACACCCAAGGGCGCACGCAGTCACGCCGCCGTGAGATGGCGTGGGACTCAGCTTATCGAGAATACCACCCTCTGCACTCATATCTCCCCCTTCATGGCTTGACTACAAAAACTGCTCATTTGATCTCGCATTCTCATAGTCTCTGACGCTGGCCTCCTGTACGAGACCAAAAGCTCAGACTAATACACCAAGTGTCCCATAGATCGTGTGCTCATCCTCTTTACATTTAGTATTTGGGTAAGATCGCAGTTGGCAGCCAGGCACTGTACGCTGATACTGTCGATGTATTTACTGGTTATCAGTGGGCGTGTTTACCTTTCCTAGGGAACTGGCTATCAGTAGGTGTGCTTCTACTGCGTGAGGTAGGTCGGCCGTTTCGGTCAGGCTGTTGGGTTTAGTGAGGGTTGCGGTTAGGTGTATGTTACGTTTTAGGATTAAGATTTGCGTTACAGGGTCCGGCTTCAGCGTCAGGGTTAGGGTTTAGGTTTACGATTCTGGTTTGGCTTTAGGGTTGGGGTTCGGCTTTAGGGTTAGGGTTACCGGTTAACGATTAATGGTCAATGGTTAAGGTCAGGGTTAGGGTCAAAGGGTTATGTTTAGGGTTAAGGTTAGGGTTAGAGTTATCCTATCACTATTTACTTCTTTCATTTTCCGCTGGCTGTGCTGTTTTCCGCGGGATTTTTTTCCATTTCTGCCATTACTCTACCTTACTAAGGCTTCCCAACAGCTTTTTCGTTTACTTTATTTTGTCGCCAAATCTCCAGCATTCGTCCAGCAGCACTTCCACTTACCCCACCCATATAACCCCCTTTCCAACCATTCCCGTAAGACAGGGACCCCACCTCTGCCTCCCCATTCCTGGCTAACAACTGCGATCTAACCAGTATTTGTATACTACTAAGTGCCTGTTGGCAGATCGTGAACATTACCCGATTATTCCGCAGCAAATGATGGACTTCAACCGCCATACTCATATATAAACTTTCGAACAGAGCCCAGAAGTATTGATCTGAAGGATCTATTTCAGGTTTTTGCATAATTCCTCCGGAAATTAAACAACACACCGCGTGCATTACTGGACGTCTCTATTCCCGTGTCCTACCCCTTTGTCTAACCTGAGTAATCACCTGCCAAAAAGTCAACCACACTAGCTTTATCCATATGGGTGACCGGGCGTGCTTTCCGCTGTCATTCGGGATAGATCAGGATACAACGAATTGAATATAATTTTATACTGTGCCAAGGCACCAGACGGATCACCCTTGACAATCTCGTCACGTTTTCTTTTACTGTATTGCTTGTCAAAGGTGAATTAATCTGGAGCTTCGGCGCAAGTATGCCAGGGGTTGTGCCGAGGCGCCAAACTATCCTGCATTTACCTACCTGTTCACCATTCTTAATTTACTGTTTGTTTGTCTGAATGGAAGGGACTTGGCTCAATGGCGGCGCGTGGCAGGCGTTGAACTATCAGGTCGTTTGACATTTAATTAGTAATTCTTTCATAACTCCTGTCTTGTCCTGATATCCATAGCCAGGGATTGGCAATCGCGTCCTTCGCGTTCACAAAATCGATGACCTCTTCGACGTTCACGCTTACGCCTTTAATTTGTTGACTTACATTTGCTGCTTGTACATAGTCCGTTCTCCTTGATTCTGTCTGCCACCGTGCCCTACCGCTGCCGCTGCTTCTCTCAGTGAAATTATTTTGTACCTCCTAGACTTCTGGCAACATGCGCCAGAACTTTATTTCTTCCATACTTAAGCAACGTTTAACCTTGTAAAGGAAACACGAGAAACCGTCAAGTACTATAAGTTGGTCAAGGCTCTTACTCCTACCATTCCTTTCAAAGTGCAGACATTTTTGCGTGATCCCTCCGATTGATGCTCTTTATACCAGGCTAACGGCTGCACTTCTTCGTCCGACCTCAGTCTCAGATCGCCAGTGTTATCCCACACTCGTATCACAAGAGGCTTTAGGTGGTCGCAAGCCATCGGAACTCCTGCACCTTATGCATTTTCTTGTTGGGAACATGGTCATTGACGATACGTTCTTTGAAGAGATGTTCTTAGAACGCCTGCCGACATCGGTGCAAACAATCTTGGCCTCCGGCTCAGATGATTTAGAGGTCGGATCTTAGTTCGTAGCCATAGCTGCCGTAGACAAGCTCCGGCCTAACCCCTAACCTTAACCCCAACCCCTAATGCCTAATAGGTACGGCTACGATATGGGGTCTTGCCGATTTATACATCTCAAAACTAGCGGAAATGTCCGATCGTATGATGGAAGTTGGACGTTTGTCATTCACGAAGGCTGCTCAGGTGTCACAGCCTCTCACTGAATTCACCTCTGACCCGTCCGAGCTCAAGACAGATGACCAAATTGTCGGCAACTGTTGTCGCTTTAAAACTGCACCGATCTGCCGACCTATCACGACGTTCCTTTGGCCGTGACCGTCGTCGTTCCCGATCTCGCCCTAGAACCACATACCTATGTTGGCATCATGTAAACTTGGGTGATAAGGCTCGCCACTGTGTCGCACCCTGCTTCTTCAAGTCCTCGCAAAAAAAATCCTTGGCCAGAGAATAAATGCGGCTGGGCTTCCTGGCAAATCTACCGGTCGCACATTTTACATCTGTCGTAACACGATTGGCAAGCGTTTCTTAGTCGACACTGGCGCTCAAATAATTGTTATCTCTCCTACTCCAGCCGACCGAAGTTGCCCCAACCATGCTCTTTTTCATAGATTTTTCGGCAGATTTTGAATACTTCACATTGAACCAACTTTGCATTCAATCTGTCGTTCTTTTTTGAACTCCAACAGTTTTCTCAGACAGGGCCATAAGTCCTTATGTTAAATATTTATTAAAACCGTACTTATTCCTGAGACCTACAGCTAGTCCTAAGAGTACTATAGAAAATACCTTAGAAGCGGAATTATGGCCAAGCTGTCTCTGTAGCGCATGTCAGAAAAAAAATCTTTCTTTTTAATTTCCTTAGAAATTAACTGAGAACTTGGAGTAGATCAGTATATTTAAGTGCTATAGGCCCAGACCTAAGTTTTATTTATTAATATTTGGTTTGAAATCCATAAACCACAGCATATAACAGCGTAATATTCATTAACTGCCGCCAGGCAGTTAGTAGTATACTTTGGGGTAAGGTGATTCCATACTAACAGCACAGGTACTAACCAAAAGCCCATACGGGTGTGTTTTGCTGATATCCTGTCACTGCATGAAACAGCTGCGAGGGGTTCGGCTCGTCAGTGGATCCCTCAACATTCCCTGTCTGCTTTCTGGTAGATACTCCAACTCAGAAATTGCAGCCTTTTAATTTTCTTAGAAATTAACCAC
>CACRXP010000379.1:18362-41212 GCA_902702965.1 Spirometra erinaceieuropaei | reverse complement strand
CGCGACTGCACTGAATTCCAGGGGGAGCAGGGCTGAGGCTAGTGTAAGGGATCGGGTAAGGCGAGTTAGCGTTAGGATTGTGTTAGAGTTTAAACGCAGAAGTACCCCTCCGGGAATTTAGCACAAAGTCATATGTTGTCAAGGGATGCTTATTCTGGCGTCCGACCGCCGGTTGTTACCATTATCAAAGTAAAACTGAACTGCACTGCTTGCTAGGAAAACGAGACTAAGGGGCGGCAGGGCATGTAGAAGTCAAGGTAGGACAGTTCACGGACACCAAACGAGGAAGCCTAGGGTAATGACCAGCGTTCCACTTTAAACTCATTCTACTCATCAAAGCAATAAAATGGCAACTATTTTCTTCCTGACATTGTGGACTACTTGGGAACACGTATTTCGTGGAACAGAAAGCGTCGCTCTGTGACGGGGCCAAAGCACCGGCCAGCCGTGTGCTCTGCGCACTAAGCTGCTGGAGGGTCGCAACCGGCATTGTGCAATTCGGTCTTCCCTTGTTCATGACTTGCAGAGGCGGACCCAGTGCACTCTGAGCTATGCTTCTATCGGATTGCAAGTCAAACCCCTCATACGCAGATGTAGGCTATTGAGTTTTAAACTGGTTAATCTTCTAAGAACTTACAGTTGAAGTGCTATCCCATGAAATGTTAACGAAATTCCAAAATTTGTTTTCAATCCGAAAAGACTACTTAAGTAGGGTTCTAATATCAATTATCTTGTTGCATAGTGCCAAAATATTCCAGTCACTACAGGATGCCGGCTTTCGAATGAGCACCTGCCCGACCGCCTGCGTAAGCTATATTCCGTAAAAAATGGCTACGTAAGTAGCGAGAATTTTAAGCATTGAATTTCGACGTCCCTATAAATTCGAATACATTTTATCAAAACATATACAAAAATATTCCTTTTTGTACTCATTCGGTAGGAAATTACGTCTTCTTAAAATTTTATACTTGAAGAAAGAGTATCTTTCAGTTTTAAAAAGTTACTAATTTTGAGACCCTGAAATTCCCAGTCATACAGCATCAAATCAGCACATTTATTGATGCTGTTTATAGAGTGGACATCGTGGTCCATATCCGTAAGAATATTTCATGAGCTTTATATGTTAGCTTCATAGTACCATACAGGAAGGTAGGATTTTCCTTGCATGAAAATCACGTAGAATGCAGTTCGGAAATCCTAAATGCCGGTGTAACGATTGGTCGGGTCCAACTTATTGGGCAATCGATAAAGTTTTTTTAAATCTAAAAATACTATTTTTAAGCATAAACTTTGCAGATGTAATTTGCTACCAAATGAGTAAAAGAGGGAATGGTTCTATGTATGTTTTCCATGAAATATATATGGATTTATAAGGGCCTCGAAAATCAATGGGAGAAATCCATGCTACTCAGGAATTCTACGCAGACAGTCGATAAGGAGCTCATTCGAAAACTAGTATCCTGGCATGAATGGAATATCTAAACATTATGCGACAGGATGATTAATATTACATCCCTACTAAAGTAACTGTTTGGAATTAAAAACATCCCAGAACTTCAGTCGACATTTAACGACTTAGCATATCTATTGCTAGCGACAATTGCTTTGCCGCCAATTTCACAGACTAGTCAGGAATGCGAAATTTAAAAGGCATAAAATTTCCGACATCTGCCTTGCAGACCAAGTGGCTGCTTACGGACTACCATGTAACAACGAACACCCTCAATCGAGGCCAGGTTGCCTAGACGACACCCAGTAATAACTGGACTGCACCAGTTTACACCACTTAAATTCGGCCGTGAAGTCACCGATCCGTTTTGTGTATACTGTTATATTCTTGTGTTGCCTTTTGTATTGACACTATTTAGGCCTCTCCGTTCGATAGACTGCTCTAAAGAGTAGGACACCGCTTCGAAACTTAAAATTCGGCTACTCCTGCTCTGCAGTTCTCCAAATGGCAGCAGAATGCTCAGATTTAGCGTTTACATTCGGAAAGACGCAGTCTGTTGGTTAGTATATAGGCCAAGTCTGCATCCCCATGTCATCACTTTGCATAAAACCCTGCTCCCGGTCACTTCAAAATGTCTTCCTCGTCACTTAGCACTTCATCCATCGGTTTAATTACTATGGGGGGTCGATTCTCCACGAGTTTTCACTCAAATCCTGCAAACCGAAGGGGAGCTACTGAATGACTTATCATAATTACAGCACAAATACTATCTAAAAGTCCATTTTCGGGGGGTCCGGTCCATCTGTGTCTCCAGCGCACACCCTGTACTTTCTAGTAGACACGGCATTTTTGGAAGTTCAGCTTTTTATTCCCCTCTGCAACAGATAAACAGGCAAGATTCTTTGTTCTGATACCTGAAATTCAATCCAAAGTTTCGGTTTATTGGATACTTCCGTGGTAAACGTCAAATTGTAAGTCTTCGAGTCACCATACAAATCCCGACTTCCAGCAGCATATCCTTCACATCACACCATAAGCCATTGACATAGCGGAACACTACATTTATGCAACTACAGCGGAAGTCGAGAAACAATACGGGAATTTCGCGTCGGAAGAAAATTTTCTAAAATCATTTGATTTTATTCTTTTTTGTTGACTACGGTCCGGACGCTCAATCTGTTCCACACTCCCCATATCTATGGAGAACCCCCACTCCGCGTACAAGGTGTCGTGAGTGCGCCTTACGTTCGTAATGTTTGATAGGTAGTAGCTACTCAGTGCCGGCGGTGCGACTGCCGGGACAGTGCCGAGGCCCGAACAAGTCCTGACCAAGTTCGTGGCAATCATCCTCTCTCTGGCTCCAAGCGATCAAAACGTGTTGGGTATTCTACTCAGAAGCTGTGACACACGTATCCGCGTGTGATTTTCACAACTAGACTAGACTTAGCCTCGCCTCGTTTGTCAGTCTGTGCGACTTGCTCTCCATCCAATTGCACCAGCGCCGGTCATCCTTTATCGGACATCAATCCCAATAACACTCAAATAGTCAAAATTTGTCCTTCGCCTTTACTATCCACCGGGTCACTACACAAATGCGTGCGACTACTGCAAGCAGACGTCAACAGGCCATGGAGGATGAATTGCAGTAGTGACGAATCAATGCCAGCCTGCCCACTGTGTCTTTGCATTCCTGTCACGCACTGGCCTGACCGGTCACCTGCGAATTCTCCGCAACGCGACTGGAGGACCGGTGCCAGAGGTCCAGCTATCACTCATTAGGCTCCTCTTCCCCGTCAACAGTGTGCTCGCACAGCAAGGCTTCTCGTGGGTCTATTCCGCCGGAAGCTTCTACACAAAGACAATCATTAAACTACCACCCACCATTCACTCATGCAAATACAAGAAGTTTCTAAAGCCATACATTGTGCGTGTCCACCTAGTAGAGCAAAAATGAATAGACAGAAGGTTGGATCGGCGGATGCAACCAAGGAGATCATTAACTGCAACAAACCCAGCACTCATCAAACAAACTGCCTGGGAAAGGATCCACACACCGATGCAGTGAGACCGCGAAGTACCTCATGCGACCCAAAGTTGATCGGCACTGCACAAACAAAGGTAAAGGCAGAAACTATCCAACCTGCATTATGTGTGAACTCAAAAGGCATGCAGGAAAACAGGAGAAAGATAGCTCTAGGAATTAAAACCAAGTGAGGGCCCACGTGGCCAGCCAGTGGAGATCGTTATCACAAGTTGGATTGGGTGAAGACCCGTCTGGGCTTTAGTATGGCGCACGCGTGTCTATGTAAGGAAAAATCACCGGTAAATCTCACCGATCATCAAAGTATGCGTGCAATTGTGGCTGGCCCTACGATTAATGAGGGCACAGAGATAAAAACGATATGGAAGAGACGGACTGCAATACAGCAGTGGGGGGAAGGGCAATGTGGGGTGCCATGATGACCGCAAAAAAGAAATGCAAATATGTGCAAAATGGGAAATCAGTTGTACAAAGTGGAGTCATGGTATAGAATTTAGAGGCGAGCATGGGCTAGGGAAGAAGACTGAGGAGAGGGATTAATCGCGACACAAAGCCGGAACGTGGAGAGAAGAAAAAGATGAATGGCTGCAGCAAGGAATCGTGCTGAGGCTTCGGATGGACGAAGAAAGACAGTGTCTCCAGCTGCGTGTTTCACTTCACACACAGGTGCGCACGCAAACACGGAGAGCGGCTAACCGCGAAACGACCTTCAAGCGACGGTCGGCAGACAGTCAGAGACAGAAGGACGTTAAACCCGAACAACGGACGGGCGGCGAAAATGGCGAGACTTCTGGCGTGGAGGCGAACATCACGGGTAAGGGGGCAGCAGCAAAAATGTGGAGGGAAGCGGTGCGCATTTGGCGAAACGAGAGAAGACATCGGGTCACGGGGATAACACAGTGCAGTACCCTGCAAACTCCTCGCCTCCCGCGTGCCCCACATACCTCCAGGCTGCTGATAGGATGACACATTGGAATAGGTACAGGGGACTGCTGGTGCCAAGGTGCGGTGACTCAAAAAATAGTGCAACAACGACAGTAGCGCCTGTGACGTCCAACTGCGGAGCCGGGCGGAGTGCCTGGAGCAAAGTATGCCTGGATCTTCAGAAGAGGATGTGACTGCTGAAAGTGTGGGAAGGATTAAAAGAAGTCAAATGGTATATCGGTGTCTTTACGATAGCAAAGTACACGCAGTTTATCTGGTGTGTCTACTGATGCAGCCAATGTCCGCGCAAAATGTGGGAAAACGAACGGTATTTATCAGTAATATTAAAACAAAGATAAGTAATGCCGTGGTACTAAGCATTGAAAGAAACAAAGGACACTTTAGAAACTTCTAGAACCGCTTATTTCGTTAATAAGTTGGGGGACTACCGTCATTAACCCTTTATAACTGCACCAGGCACCAACGCCTCTATCCACGACTACTGTCCACGACTCGCTCTTAGCTGACGACTGCACGCTCAACACTGCGACAGAACCAGATATGCAACGGAGCATGAATCCCTTCGCTTCCGGCTGTGAAAACTTCGGACTGACAATCAACACGAAAAAACGGTGATCATGCAACCGGTGTCACCTAAAACTGAATACAACTTCCTCTGAATGACTGTCAACGGCACCTAGCCTAAATCCATGTACAATTCCGGCTATTTAGGCAGCATAATTTTGCACAGCATCAAAATTGACAACGAAGCCGCCCACTGGATCTCCAAAGTCTGCCAGGCCTTCGGCCGGCTGTATTACTCAGTGTGGGAGTCATCGTGATCTCCGTCTGAACAGCAAACTCAAGATGTGCACAGCTGTCATGTTGACAACACTGTTATATGAATCAGTGACCAAGATAGTCTATAAAAAACAAGTGCGGAAGCTCAACCACTCCCATCTCAGCTGCCTCTGACGAATAGTGGAAATGAAGTAGCCACGCAGGATTCCTGGCATCCACACCATAGTGAGGCAACTGCTAGTGCGTTGAAGTGGCCACACAGTGAGGATAGATGACGAACGCCTACCCAAGCAAATCTAACCCAGCGAAGTGGCTACGGTTGCTCAACGAGACAGCCAAAAAAGAGACTACAAGGACATTTCCCATGCAACTGCAAACAAACAACAGGAACAACCAAAAGAGCACCTTGCAAGTCTCCAGCGTCTCCGTTCCAAAACGCCAGCACCCAAAAACCTCGAACATGTCAACGTTCTAAACGAACATTCAGCGCGCGGGTCAGCTTTGTTGGATATCTCATGAAGCAACAACCCGACAACACCTGCTTCCTCCACAAGCATCCTAATCGTTACCCCCGCACCAACCCCCAAGGCGTCCACGACGGTGACCACCTCCACCGATGATCCCACCTGATTCCCCCGCGACGTTGACCACCACCACCTCCATCATCCCTGTCACAACCCCCCGACGACGGCGACGATCACCACGACCTCTCCTACTGCCGCCATCGGTGCGAACACTCCCGACGTTCCGTCAACCACTGCCTCCATCACAATTACCCCCGCCACAAGCAATGTAAACTCGAACCCAACTTTTCTCAATTGCAATCGCACCTTCACGCATCGACCCGGTCGGTCAATTGCAAATCCATCGCAGGGAGACAGGCGAACCTGTGATCGGAGAGCCGACATAAACTTGCCACATCCGACTGAGCTGACCACCCGGCTCTCGCCCATTCACCCGCCAACCGACGATTCAACTCAGATATCGCAGACAGTCCGGAGTGTGCTTGCGTGGAGTGGACGACTGGTGACTGGGAGTCCAGCTGCAATGGCTACTTCTTAATATGGCCTTTATGACACACACACAGCTGGAATAGAAGCCGCCACTCTTCTTTTTTTGTTGTATGAAATCCGAGTCCTTTGTGCGTGAACCAGAGGGTGTGGTTGCACGCCTAGGCGAGGGACTCACGCCGTGCCAGCCACCTGCGTCCTACCCCGACCCCGGTATTCTTGACTCTGTCATGAAACCGGATCCAGGTGAGGGAGGAGGAGCGAGTGCGGTATATGTTGCGCAAGTATACTATCACTATAAACTAATTCACGCACAAGTCACCGTCCCTGCGTCCACCATGCTGTGGCGCACACGGTCGACATTGTCAGAAACGGTCAAACTGTCATATTACTGCACCAAATACACATACCTGTAGATTTTGAATGCCAGTCTTTGTGATGAGTTGACAATCATAAAGGTCAAGCTGGCGTAGACGGCGACAGGAATTACCCAACAGATCGAGGGCGGAGTCTGTGAGGAGGGGACAGTTGTCCATTGTGAGACGTTCCAGGTTCTGAGGACCACATCGTCCTCCAGCCAGCTTAGCTATGCCCTCGTCGGTGATGAGATCGCAGTGTGAGAGCACCAGGGTATTTAGTTGGGGACAGTGAACGGCCAGCTGCACTAGAGTCGCGTCTGTAATTTGAGCACACTCTTCCAGATCCAGTTTTTCCAACTGCAACGACCACAAAGAATTTCACCGATGGATGAACGTCGTTTTTGGCGCATTTATTCTAGTTTGTTTATGAAAGATTAAGGCTATGGGTAGACGCGTAAATAGAAAGTATTTACAAAAGACGAGCCAACAAGTGGCAGTTAGATACCATTAGTAAAGTGACCTCCTCTAGGTACTTCTAGCGCGCACGCCTGAAACTATGGCAGCATTTAAAAGTGCAGGAGGATAAGAGTCAAAGTGATAGGGTCTGAGAGTGGCATTGGGAGAGTAACGAAGTTCGAATATATTCCGATCGATAGGGTCCAACAGGCTGACGTTTGGTACCGCCTACAACGTGTGTTTGGTTTCCCAGTAGCGTATATTGAGTAGACAGGAAGTTAAAAAGGGCTTAGACAAAAGGCATGCGTGAGAAACGATCACTTCGCTTCCACGGAGTTGCATCATGATAGAGCTCTGGCCGTCCGAAGTTGGCTGCTTTCATTCAGTAAGTAAAAATGCAGCTTAGAATCTGATCCTCTAAAGCTGCATACTAGGTGCTTCTGGCAATGGTTTCACAGCGATCATTGACAGTGCGAAGAACTTAGTCCACATAAGTCAAACGCATTAGATGGACCATAAAGGGCAGTTCATGAAAAAATGTTAAAGTACTCCACGGTAAGGGGCCGTTAAATAGAAAACGGGTACGATATATTTGCGAAGCGTATTCCTCTTGCCCTCTACGAACCACTGTATGAGGTATTACGTGCAAAAAACAGTACGCCTTGATGAACCTTCTTGTCTGGCACTTTATTGCGTTGACTGGATCACAAGAAAAATCTACGCGTCTAAGTATACTTTTCCTCTAACAGCGGTTTCTTTTCGGACTCGGAGTCAGTCCAAGAAGGAATGCAGTATCTTCGTCTCGAGATGTTATGGTTTGAGTTCTAGGATGACGGTCGCAAAGTTTCATTCTCGAGAAATAGAAAAACATCCAAAACTCGGGGGAGGCTGCAGTCTTCTTTACTACCACCTCATGAAATGCGAGCACAGACCTTAGCATAGCCATGATGAACAACTTCACGAAGCCATAAGTCAACTGTCAACTTGACTGCGACAAAGATCGTTTGTCTTTTGAAAGAAACTCCGAAATTTGCACACGTGCTGGGTGCGGCGCCTTTTCCGAGCAGATTTTGTCCGACAATAAGTTTTCACCAGCCTTGGCAAAGAATACATCGGATAAGGCAAAAAACTTAAAGTTTGACTACACTTACTGTAACAAGTGAAGACAGGTCTGGCTTTTTAGTCATCCAGTAACCCAGAATGGTCTGCGGTACACGAACGAGTTTTTAATTTCATATTCAGTTACTTAAACTACATCAGTAAGACTATTTACGTGTACGCAATTCCTGGATAGGGCGGAAAGGCCAGAGTCAGTGAGGGCAAAACACCGGGCAACTTCAAGGACGGTCAGATTCTTGCAGCCAGTTACAACCAAGGGCTTATAGGGCTCCGGCTTAGGGGAACTCGGTGTTGTTGCTGCGGAATGTCTGTGATTTCCTGTATCACCAGCACCGCCACCATTAGCAAAGGCGAAGACAACTGCGGCATTGGCCTCGCTTGCGGGCCGCGTCCGCTGGGGTGGTGGAGCTGTTCCGTTGTGTGCGTTCGTCGCAGCAGTCGTTGGCAAGGCGATACCGAGAATCTCCGCCGCTGTTGAGGAGGCCAGGGTTCCTGCCAGGGCACGCAGACCCACATCAGTGATATTGCAGTGAGAGACGGAGAGAATACTCAGAGGGAAACAATTCATTGCCAAGTGGATAAGGGCTTCGTCCGTGACGCCCTAAGAACAAAAAGAACGCATGCGAAGGGTGAAGTGGCTGTTTACGGAAACGGCGGTATCTAAAAGCCAGACACGCAAGGAGAAACGATAAAAACAAACAACGGCCTGGCTACGATAGGATCTGGCAGCGTCAAAGAGCATTGAAAGATCGAAGCTGAGAGATATTATATACTACTAGGCTAGGCTGTCCAGACAACAGGCGACTGTCCCCAAGCTTGATAAAAGTTACACATTTATACGGTTGAACAACGCCGCAGCCTAGATCTTTTCCCCTTATCGACCGAGAAAACACCAGTTAAAGTTGGTGAGGGCCTCTGGGCATTAGCCACTGTGCACTTTAAGTCAAATTTATCTAAAACAAAATTGGTTTAATAAAATACTCGAAAGGTTCGTTAGTAAGCATACATTTTCGATAATTCAGCATCGGGCCACTACAATTACATGGAGAGTGAATATTTGACCCATGGGCAGGGTTTATGTGTATCTCGAGGATGATAGTCACACTCGTTTTCACCCCGCCCGCGTGACGAATTCGGCGTGCTATGGTCGTTTTGGCTGGGGTAGGGTGCGGGCAGTGTCCGTATGTCAAACACGCAGAGCGTGATGACCGTCATTAGGGGGTTGCGACGGCGTGAGATCACCACCTGAGGTCGGCCATGGAAGGCAGACGGTTTGTACCCACGTCTTCTAAGAAAAAGCGCTGGGTTCGTTAACCGACTAGCCACGACCTCGGCTGTTGTTAGCACTCGTTGGCGTAGGCATTTAGAGAGGTTTGTTGAACGGTTTCTTTGGCGTCGACTCGGTTATTCATGTCGACTAGATGCACGAGGATTGAACTCGAAATTGACCTATTTTCGTGCCTACCTAGTCAGTAAGGTACTTGTTCGCGTACTCTCTTTTCCAGAGGCCTCGTTAGACGGTCAACGTATGCCGCTCCATATGAGCACGTGGGTGACTAAATGCGCGCCGATGTGGCCTGCGACGGTAATCGGTCTTTACTTCCCAGCCGTAGGAGGGGAGAGTTTGCAAAAAGTGCGCACAATTTCTACGCAGGGAAGGAACTCGTGACAGTTGTCTTCAGACGTCATCTTAATAATTCGCATGCCGCGTCTTCTAGAAAAGGCAGTCTTAGAAATAGGTCCTCTGCAACGTTATTTGTCTAGGCACCCATTTCTTGACAGCATGACATTCTGGGAGAAAAACAAAATAGGGGCAAGCATGGCCATTGTCTCACTGCTTAAGAAAGAATTGTGCTCTACTATCCGTGTTTTCATCATGCATTAATTTATCTTGGAGTAATTAATTGGCTGAGGCGCGCAAAACAAGACTGCAGTCTGGGTGCATGCGTTGGAATATAACAGTATCAGTATTTTAAGTAGAATGTCGTCGACTTCAGATACGCAGATTAGCATGAGTCCAGTTCACATTAGCCATCTAGGCGTGCTGAGGGCCGGATGCTCCGTAGACGAAATAAAACGTATGCGTAAAATGTCCGAGGACATTCACCCCTACTTTTGGTAGTGAAAGGAAAGGGGGCTAACAGTGGAACAAATGATGGCGGCGGTTGCCGTAACGCTAGTTTAGATAGTATTGTGTAAGTACCATCTAGATAGTAGTGGAAGCTGGCAACCAAGATAGTGCGGACGAGTTGCTAGGCCATCCTAAAGTCCGTTTGCGTTGGGCAGGAACCCGAACAACTTGGCGCCAGTGGCTCTCAGTAATTCAAACCCAAGGATGCAGGCCACTCTCTCCCTTCAAAGCCAGGTTAAGTTGTGGCTAACAGAATACCCGTTGTGTGGGGTGGTTTCCTGTAGTGCCTTGAATATAAGGTGGGCGTCGTAACCCAGCCCTCGGGTGCATCCGGATTGTGTAGGACGGCAGGTGCAGCGTTATTGGACGGCCGATGGCATTTGCCATGTCCTAATACCGTTATGAATAAAGGCTTTTGGCAGATTTTGAAAAATTCATATTGACCCAACTGTGAAAAACTCGGCGCCTCCGTGGGATTCGAACCCACGCAGCAAGGGGAAGGCTTTGGTACAGCCAACGCTCTAAAGACTTGAGCTACGAGGCTCCGCCGGACGACGCGAGGTTAATCACATTTGGGTCAAGTTACCCGCCCAACCTACTGATTAAACTCGCGTCGTCCGGTGGGGCCTCGTAGCTCATGTGGTTAGAGCGTTGGCTGTACTAAAGCCTTCTCCTTACTGCGTGGGTTCGTATCCCACCGAGGCGCTGAGGCCGAAACCCAGCCACGCCTGCATGGTTCTTAGCCGCTTATTCGTCGAATCTGAGTCAGCATACTTCCCAGCTGGCCTGCGCTGAGGGTTGTTCTACTATTGGTTACTCGAAGGCACACAGAGCAGTCCGTAGGTGGGCTAACAAGCAGGCCTGTCTTCCTGGGGTTCCCATCGTGCAGCGGATCACGACGTACACCAATTTACCCACAATAGTGACTACAATCGTTTGCAGAACGACTTGAAAAAGTAGGCACGCGAATCAGACAAAACATGAAAATGTGGACTTTGGAATCCACAAGATTTGTCAACTAAATCAGCTCCCGCTCCCAGTTGGTGCTCGTAAGGAATTAACGCATTTGAGGGAGGAGTGGCACGCACGGAATATGTAGTCAGTAATGGTTAATTTGCTTCGGCATAAAAATCTAACACCCCGATAACCGTCGGAGCCTCTATGTCTACCCTGAATTTCCCAGCTTCTGAAGACAAATGGCCAAAATCTCAGCCTGAAGCCATGAACAAATACTGCTGCTTATACTACCGGTGATGTCAAATGATTGGCCCCAAATCCGTTATGCTACTGTAATCTTGGCAAGAGACCTAGATAGACGACAACACATTTGATTGCGCTATTGGTAAAACGAGTGTACTTTCGAGTAATTCCAGACAAGGGTGGACTCAATATGAAAGACGCCTAGTAGATTCTTTGTGGTAACAGTTGAACACGAATAAGTACGACGCGAACACTGCCATCGTACAGTTGTAATTTTGTCCTTGCTTCGATTGATCTGAAATATGAACAAGGCGAAGGTGACGAAATATAGAGAATTTAATGACGTCACAAATGGTCTGAGATTATAAACAGACCACTGTCTAACGAAGACTACTTGTCAAGCAACCTTAATGGAAGAAATCCTAAAAAGAAAAAGGGCTGTATTTCTTTAACTTTGACGATGCTCTGAAGAACCACAGCAGTGCTGAAGCAGATTTGAGTATTGGTGTGGATCAAGAGTGAAACATAAAAACTCCTTCTAGCTACAGGTGTTCCTGGTAGAATGCATGGCAGAGAGGTGGATCTTGAGCCCTGAAGGCCGTAGGTGTCCACAGGCGCTAATATAACGACTTTGTAACACGTAATGAGGTCAGCACATTGGAAACAGGCGAACAATCAGGCCCTTCTATGAAGGACCAAGAATGTCCTAGAAGGACAGTACGAATGCCTTTTCACCAAAAACAGAACAACAAACGTGTCTGTTAAAATACAGATGACAATATCTGTTCGAGGGCACCTAGAGCTTCAGTTTTATGAAATCAGTTTGGAGCGCAGAGTAAAGGAAGCAATCGGAAACACATACAGCGAGCACGATGAGCAAGGAACAACACAGCGCTGACCTCATTTATCAAAGAATGGCGACAACGAACTCGACAATCTACCGCCTTTGAGAATGTGCTTAAAGGTGCGTATGGACGCTTTACGGCCGCCTGTCTGAGGAGATCATAAATGAACCACAAGGCGTTAGCAGATCGACTTGGATCTGCTTTATTGTAGTGAAAAAGCATCTACAAGAGGTATGCGGAACCTGCGTAGACCCCGAAACCATTTAATTCGTCACCCCAACAGTTGACATCCGCAGACAGGCAATGTTCTCTAGCTGCCACCACTAATGACCTCCCTACAATCCCACCAGCGAAGTTTTATGTGCCAATCGTAGGAACATGCAACGGTAACTGGAGATTAGCTAAACAGGCTTAATTAACGGAAACCTATGTTGAGTTTTGTGGCTCTTAAAAGTACGCATCCACTGGTAACTGTGCTTAACTGGCTGCTCCATCACCGTTGATATCTACTGTTAGCGAGTGAGCCCATTTGCCGGAAATTTCACAGCAGGAAGGATAGAATGCTGCATCGTAATGGTAAGAGCGTGGAAAATAATTGATATTCAAATGGGTTACGCTTCAACATTCAGACTTGGCTATACTCCATTTTCCAACGCCCACCTATTAGTTTGCTGCTGTGTTTTGGGGGTTTAGTCCGAGGAATTTCTGTATGCCTCAAGAACACCCATGGATTTTTTAATACATTGCTAAATGCCTTGTCTAATAGACTATCTGTAATTACTTTAGATCTTGATTTGCTATGGCGAGATTTTAATTGTTAGTTGTCGCTTATCATTAAAAAAACTATCGGGCCGCATTAGTTGCAAAAATAAGAATATTTAGTTTGCTTGAAGAAAGTACATTTTCTGAACCTGCTACTATCTCGGAAAAACCCCTCGGAGTAATCACCCAAAAAGGGTAGCGTGCTACGAGTGCTCCCGCAGGTACTTATGGTGGGCAGTGCACCCCACGAAACGTTGAGAGAGATTCTGAAATATGACGTCGGTTATATGGGATTACTTATTTAATATCATGCGATGCAATCCAAGTGTATTCAAGTCATATCGAGATGCCGGCTTTTGAATGCGCTACTTAGAGAATATGAATTTTGTCATCTGTTTTATATGGCCTTATAAATCCAAACACGTTTCCCGGAAAGCATACACAAAAATATTCCTCCTCGTGCCGATTTTGAGGCAAATTACGTCTTCTTAAAAGTTTTCACTCGATGAAACAATAATCTATCGTCTTATATATACGTTTCGATTTCCCAATAAATTTGAACTCAACGTGCCGTTCCATTTGCATTGAGGGTCTTCAAACAAGTTGTACACTTTCTCTTCAGGGAAAACCGCGCATTCCTTATAAGATACCATACACGTCGAATTAAACTGTGTAGTGAATGTGGGGTAAGTCGTGTGTTTCATAAGCAGCAGTAACAAGCGGGCAGATATTATTCTGACTGGACAAATATTTCAGGGGCTTAAAAGTCCCGTAATTAAAAACAAGGTGGAGCTAGCCAGCTCCAGGGCTCGCGGTATCATTAACCAGCGCGGACCGCGCCCTGAAATCGCCGGTCAAGTCCTCAACAATCGCTGTCCAGCAAACATTTCCTTCCGAAATACCCTAGACAATCGGGCCCAAAAATGCCTAGGTCTGATTTACCTGCATCTATCTTAACTTTCTCGATTGGCTATAACGGCAAGAGCGCTAACCCAGACAAGGGCTTGGTGAGATGACGTCGCGGAGAATTGACGGAGTGGGTGATCAGACCAACTGTGACGGCGAACTTAGACTGCCACAACAACAGGAGGTGTCCACCATCGGCGGTGGACTTCTACGTTAAACACATAGCCGCAGTATTCTTCGGGGAGACCCAGTTATTAAACGCCCCAGTTGTCCTCCGGTCAGCAGAGCGTAGAAGGCAAGCCTTGTAGTCCTACAGCATGGCGGCTTTAACCACAACCTTGTACGCTCGGAGCTTTATCGTTTGATGAATATCCCGCGCAAGATCAAAGGCACTTTCGGTCTAGAGTCGGGCGCAGGGGGCAGTTGAAGTGGAGCGGGGCGATCTGCTATGGTGCAAATTAGTCAAGCAGTGGTGTAATGTTCCCAGCATTCATCTTTAAACAGTTTACTAGAAGCGACAAGATCAAGTGCAGATTGCAATTCCCCGAATGAGTTGTAAGCCGAGACAATGCTATCGGTGTAGTCAAGGTCTCAGTCGACAAGGCCTTGTCTTACCTAGACGATCAAGAAGTCCTGAGAAATTGTGGATAGAATTTTGTTTGCGCGAGTTCATATTATGCTCTGATCCCGTTTACAGCTTTCGAGAGCATGCCGTTAGCCTCCACAACCTTTCAGAGCACCTCACCCGAGGAGGTTGAATGCTGCAGTAAAACCAGGAAAACAGGCCACTTTTTTGCTGTAGAAAACTCCGTCGATTTTCTATTTCTTGACAGGCCTGCTTCGTGAGAATGGGTATCCTGACCGATTTATTGCAAAGAATACTATATAAAACCAGCAAAGCCTGCCGTGCTAACGGCGGAAAAAACTCTATTCTTCACATTTCCCCCTCAAGGTGACGCAATGAGTGAATTCCTGTGAGTATTCCTTGACCAGGCTGTTTAACGAAACTCCCCAGCAGCACGTTTCGAGCATTCTTCTTGACTGACCCCATTCTGAACGGAGAAATCAAGGATAGGTTGCCAGTCCAGATCGCCTCTATGTGTGTTTATTCCCTTGCCTGTTCCTATGGAGCAGGCTAAAGTGGACGCACTACTCGGCGCCCATCCAAAAGGATACAAGAACATCTCCCAGGGTGGTTAATAAACAGCGAAATTACGGGCGTAAACAGCTCCATTTTCGCACATATGGTTGATCGCAGGCATCGTGTGAACCCCAACAAAGCCCTTCGAGTAATTGACGAGGTTCCACCGAAATACCCGAAACCACTGGGACGCCTATTAGCAACACAGAGGCGGCTGGAACCAGGCTATGTAAGGGGATTTTGAGTGCGCAGAAGAACTTCATGCAGACCTCGCATTTACCAGGAAAAAAGGCAGTTAACCTTCCAATTGCATGCAATCTACAGCGCCTTCCTCACCTCCACCTGGCACAGCTCCTCCCAATCCTTTCCCCATCCACACAAACCACCATTATCTGACTAGATTGATACTTAATTCCTCTAATTATCCTCAAATATTCCCCACCTCCCAGTTGTGTGAGAAGACAAACATTACGTGACTTCGCTTATTACACACCCATTTTAATCGACTCAGTTATTATACGAATGTGCTGGCGTGACGGGAATTTATCGAAAATAACCGTCTGCTCGCCAAACAGTCTTCCGAGTGCTAGAGAAGCTAGTAACGCTTTTTGATGTCAGCAGCAATGGGCCTTATGTTTACTTCCAATGTCACCTCATAGCCATTTCGGTTTCGGTCGGTTCTAACTGGTGCTGTCCGACAATGTAACGCTTCAAAGTTTCGCTCTTGGGCTAACCGGACGCGCCGCGCGTCATCCGCCAACTGGATAGCAGTGGAGGATATCCAGTCCTCGGAAATGCGTCTGACCTGAGACAGCAGCGACTGCTTTCCAGGATATTATTCACTCCGTACTCGCGCCCCATAGCTAAGTGGGACAATTTCTCAGGAGAGTAAGGAGTTGGACGATATCCTGAGGCAAAACAGCTTCTCCAGAATTCTGATAACGGCTAAGACCACTACAAGTAATTAGTGAGAGTTCGGCAATCGCCAGCGGGGACGTCCACCGTGTGCCCCCACAGCATGGTGGGCGCAGCAGCTGTGACTTGCGCCTGAAGTAGTTCATAGTGGGGCAGACGTCTACAGCATCCACAGCACACTTTCTTCCCTCACCCGTCATGCTTCGGTGGCAAGGCGATGTCAAGATGACAGGAGGTAGGCTCAGACGCAATCGCCAACAGTCAAACAGTCCGCCCGCGCATGTCACACACGACCTGGTTCCCGCACATTGTACAAGGTTTTCATAGGATGGAGGTCCGGGTCTCATTGTCTTGAGTGTCGCGGAGGACTCGTTGAATCTAACCCTGATTGCCCGAACCAGTCGCCCAAATACAATGGGCCCCTTGGCAAGTATATTTACTAAATGGGGCGAGGAATTATTCCTGAGAGCTGGTCGCAAACATGGGCACCTTGAAGCATATGTAGTGACGTCCTTAGGTCAAATCCTTGACCTATAGTAAAGTCGGCCTTGACCATTAGGTTGCGGTGATGATGGCGGTCGAGGCGTATGCTGCGATTGTGGTGATGGTTAACCGCTTTTCTAGATGTGAACTTCCGTTAACTTATGGCCGGCTCAAAGTCGTTGGTTTTTCACGAGTTCCTCAAGACACGTGGAACATAATATGGAAATACAGTGCGTGACCCAACTCATGAAATGTGTCGAAATTTACGAATGATTGCCAATCCCTCGCCAACCGGCACCCATTCATGAGTCAAATGTCTATATTAATTAAGTAAAAGTTCAATAGAATTAAAAACATAAAAGACATATTATAGGCAATGTTGCGTTGTTTAGATATGTCGATTTATTTTGAAAAGCGCAATATCCCGAAAACGTCAGAAATGGCTCTAATTAAGTAAAGTTCGTTTTTAGCGGTATAGAATGTATTCTCATACCAAACACGTGGTAAATATGAAAGTAGACATAAAATCATGTCTAATAACAGCGTTTCAGTGAAGCTTACATCTAAATATCGTTTAATAAGTAGTGTGACTTCATGTGACGGTTTGTCAACTGCCTACATTGTGGGTGTAGATTCCAAAACAGTTTTCCAGTGTTTCATAATTTTATTAGCGATGTGGAGTTAAATGAGATGGGGTTCAACAAGCTGGATTTTGCTGGATTTCGCCGTTGGATACGTCGTAGGATCAAAAGTTTTCATAAGGTGACATGCCATGAGGCCCGTCGGTGCCTAATAAATTTAAATAGAACTGACAGGCGTGATCGTAAACGTACCATTTTCTGTTTATAGAGAGAACTTTTCTCCCGTTAAATTAATTTATACTCTTCTTTCGTTTTGGATTACGCTGGGTTTCAGATCAGCCTCGAAATATTGCTGAATACTTCATGATTTTCAGTGTTTTCACCCGATCAGCCAAAAACACAGATTCTGAGTTACCTGTCTGTTGAGAACTTAAAAATATGATTGTTCTGAGTTCTGAGTGTTCAGGCGCTCCTTTTCACGAAGATGGTCGTTTGGGTCACATTTAAAGACTCATTAAAACATCAAACTTCATTTTCGCGAAAAATAACTGTCACAACGAAAGTCACCAACGAATATGCCTTGGATCAATAAGAAAACTTTCCTTAATATGCTACCTCTTTAGAAAGTGCTTTATTACTGCACCCCGTTGACGGATCTTTGTGTATTTTGCATTTTTGCACGGCGAGGCCAAGTAAAAATTTGACACTTTTGGCCGTTTCTTTCGCGTTCCTGAGAAATACTAATATTTTTCTACCGTGAACGTAAGAACATGCTTTCTTCTACATATTGAGGCCATTTCCACTGTTTTTGCTCGCTTTTAGACGCCGTTCTTCGATTATGACTGCACGGCAGAGCGCCCATACAAATACTGATATTCTGATGACACTAAAAATGTTTTGCTCGCTCTCTTTCTGAAAAAAAGTATGCACAGAAACTAAAATACTAGAAAAGTAGTGTGTCATACGTTTAAAGCTGGAAATGACCATTCCGTGGTGGTCATCTATGTGACATCAGGTAGAATTTTCCAAACGGCAAAAAAATTCAGCCCACTTAAACGAAGGAATCTCTATCTCCGTTATCATTGCACTTTAGGACACCAATTCGCACAGATCTGCTAATTTGACATAAATGAATTGATAAAACCCCTGGTTTTCTTAAAATAACCTTTTTGTTAGCAGTTTGATAACCATGGTCAACATCGGACATGAAATAAAATTTCTAGCCCGGCTAAATCTGTTTATTAAAACTCTCGCGGGTAAATTACTATCCTTTCAATGAAAAAGTCGTTCAGATGCGTGACTGGAGTCTAGGACATGTATTAGCATAGGAAATTGCACGAATATATTCCAACGCCCATTTTCGCTGAATCTTATGAATTTTTTACTTGATATAATTAGGTAAACACAATTTCTGAGCAAGAAAAGGACAATTTATTAAAGGATGTGGATGAGCGAACAAAATGCGCCACATTAAAGGCGTCCAAAAGTTCTCTAATCAGTTTCCGTTATCAGATTTCATGAGATAGGTCACGTACTGCATATAATGAACAAAAGCTGGCTGAACTGATAGAGGTGAAGGCCGACATCTCTTCCCACTACTGCATCGGGAAATCGCTCTAAAATGCATTCTGTGCACTTTTTCGACTCCGCCAGGACGGTAGAAAAGGAGCTTTTGCTCAAAATCAGCAATGGTGATAACAACGGCGGTCTACCCGTTGCCCACGATGACGATCAGGCGAAATGCAGGGAAAGAATAGAGATACCGAAAGCAAAGTTGCAGTAACCAGAGTGCTCTGATAAATATAGAGCATAAACGTTGATGAATCAGTCTCCCTCTCCCAATTCCCCTCCTCTCTCTTTCTGGCAGCCTTGCACGTTTGAATTGGGGCATGCAAGGGCCTGTGGCTTCCTCACTTATGTGGCAAGGCATCAACTGGCCAACAAAACTAATTCACAAATAACAAAAAATTACCTGGCAAACGTGTATGTACACAAAGAATGTACTCAAACTATATGAAACACCTGAGACGGCAAATTTGTCAGTGCGTAGCTACTTTTACAGGAAGGCGGGTCCCCAGAAATGGGCCATGCGATAGATGCGCTGAACCTACACGAGGGCTAAAACGGAGCCCGGTAGACGTTATCGAGGATCCACACGATAACAAAGACCAACATTCGGGGTCCGGTGGCAGGCCCAGTTGCCGGTTCACGTTGCGCCAATTGGGATCCCTGCCGCCCTCTTCCGCCCCCCCCCCCCCAATTATTATTGTTGTTAGTTAATATCCTGATGAAGTGTTTGTTGTTAACCAGAGGTGTGGTAGTACGCCTAGGTGCTGGTTTTTGTCGTGCCGGCCACCCGCGTCCCCTCCCGCCTCCGGTCTTCTTGGTTGTCTCGGCACGGGGCCCAGGTGGGGGAAGGAGAGCTAGAGAAATTGGATGTTGTCATAGACATCATCCCGTACCACTCAAATCTGGTACTTTTCGAAGATCCGTTTGATTTCCTTTAAAATCTGACGGGATGCATGGGCTCTTTGATTTGCCGAGTCTGAAGGTTATGCATATACTGCAAATTGGACAGGTGAACCCGTAGAAGGTCCGTGTCCACTATCCTTACCGTAATAACTGCAGCGAGAAGAGTTTTCCCCTATTTTCACCGCAATCTATGTTAAGTGCGAAAACAGAGAAACTATCCCTATAATCAGATGGCAGGAAATTCAAAGGCGCGCAAGTGCTCACTTCGACGGTCTATCGGGCTCTGACCGCAAGAGGCGTTACCCGAGAAAAGGTCGTGGGACGGGGTTGGCCAATGCTGTTGATCTTGAGGCGGGATATCTCAACAGGACTTCTTGTTGCCGCGTGTGACAGTAGCAAATACTAGAAAACGGGATTGTGACTAGAAGGTGTAGCCTGTCCCTAGGATGTAGGATTGTTTTGTTCAGTAATTCGAAGTAGCAGCTGTATTACCTCAAGGTTGCTCCCTGTAACAAACTAACTAGAGGCAGGAAAAGCTGGCCAGTAGAACTTTTAGTTGTGTCTTTTGACTGAAGGTATAAAGTTAATGATAATAGAGAAAGTTAGACAAATTTGGAAAATGTTAAAGTGCATCAAAGGAGGTGCAGTTAAAAAAACCGCCAATGCAAAAACGTTCGGTGCTGCTCCGCTAATGAATCCATGGATCCCGAAATCCGCAATTTTGGCAAAGACTAAAAATGTACACTTACTTGGCCGCAATAGTTAAGGTTGAGAAGGAGGAGGCCGTGACAACGACTGGCAATGTAACCGACACCACGACTGGTGACCTCCCGGCAGCCAACAACCCGGAGATGCTGAAGGCCAGGGCAGCCTCGGGAGATGGCATCCAGGCCATCATCCCCAATGACACACCAGGAGACGTCGAGGCGAGTCAGGTGGGAGCACGAGCTGCAGAGTAGACGCATATCAAATGTCATGTGAGAAGGGAGTGAGGACAGAGACAGAAGTCAGTTAAACTCAGCGTCCCGAAGGAAAATTTGTCCACCCCCTATAATTGATGCAATGTTTAGACCGTTCTACCTAATAACAGGGACAATTGACCTACATACATTAGTTCGGAAAACGGCATTGTGCGATGACAATGAGGCATAAGTACCAATGGTTTTGAAATATTCGTTTTCATCCATTTATTCTTCCAGTTTATGTTGACCGATTGCATGCTTCATAACGAGATAAGCAACAAGCTAGGATGTCAGAGGTCCCCGTAAGCCTTTCACTTGAAGGACCGACTGTTTCTTATAGGCGAAACTTTCCTATTCATAAGGTGTAGTTGTAGTTGGTGAGGCAGTAAAAGGTCACCGTCCCCGATGACTCGGCCACAAAATTCGCCAGTCTTAAGAATGATCGGCAATACAATGGAAGCATGATGGAGGGCGTCGTATCATAAGTCGTATTTTCTGCTGTTCAATATCATGGGGATCCGACGACAGATCGTGCAGGTGGAGTCTCCAGTTCCGCCTGGTCTTCGGGTGAGGCGTCAAGCGAAGACGGCTGGAGAACTCTCAAAAGATGGTGGACAAAACCCGCCATGGGGAACGATCCCATCGAGTTGATCCTTTGGTAGGTATCCGATTTGTGGGATCGATATTGAGCCCCGTCCGAGAGTATAACCTCCACATTGTCTGCGACTCGGACTGTCGAACCTGTGTACTTTTCGGCAGCTATTAATAAGAACCATTTCATCATCAGGTGCCTGTGGATGTCAAAGGCAGTCAGAAGCCGAGTTAATAGGGTTGCGAAAAGATCTCCGGTAGGTCCCGCTGATGTTGGCAAGAACGCAAAAGGCTCTGGGGCGCACTCTTAAGAGCCAGCACAATAAAACTTATGATAATAATAGGTGGAAATCGGCCGAGGGAGCCATCTGGTTTTATGGAATGTCAAGGCGTAAGAGCAGTGCCAATTAGAAATACAACCCTTAAGCCATAGTGAGGGGAATAAGAAGCTTCGTGGCCTGCATGAAAGGTGGACAAAGTTAGTTAATGCCTCAGACGTGAACAGTTGAAGAAATGCATGCAGGCGGCTAATTTTGGAGATCGAAAAAAGGACTCGAGACAGATCTGGGGGAAAAAACGAGCAAAAAGCAAGCGTCTTTGATAATCGGATTACATCGCGTCTTGTCGGGGCTTCGGATAAATGGAGCAAAAATAGGCGATCGCCACTGACTCGTTGTTGGGTTTGGTTGTCATTGAAGGGCTGAATTTTTTTCTCAGCAGTCTGGTCGGATTCTATTTATGATTGATTATGTGGTGAAATACAAAACGTTACAGCTATTCGCCTGGCCTAGGCTGCATATCGGCGTAAAATGCGCCAGATGAAATCTCTAAAGGCAAATGTCAAGTCTGGCCCGCAAATGTCGAATAACTATTAAAAGAGAAAACATTCTAACTTTTCAGTACTCTGGGTATTAGAAAACAGAACGGGGACAAGGTAGGCTGAGGCAAAATTCCCAATTCATGGTTTGTTGATTAGGAAAACTGGCAATCAATGCGTTAGGAGAGTCTTAAAAGGCGGCGCAATCATAAGCCGAGTTTATCCAAAATTGCTCACTGGCAGGTCTGTTATTCATCTTCGCAAATTTTCGCACAATTTGGGAAGTGGATAACAACGAAGTTAAAACACGTTGGTTGCAGGAATCCCTGTACGGATGTCTTGCTGAAGAGCGACCGGACGAATGAAACAACTGCGTCGTCTGTCGAGCAGACATCTTAAAAGTATGTGTATGAAAGCAAATCAAAAAGAGATTTTCATTGGAGGTCAAGTATCTCCTGTTTTTCTTTCGGTTAGGAATTTGTTTCAAAAGCAAATATAACTTATCGAAAAATGCAAATTCCGAACTTGTAGGCAGCATTCTATGATTTGCGACCTACAGTCGTGCCGACGGCCAGAGATCGAAGTCGTGAAGACCAGTAAAACGACTAACTGAAAAGCGGGATGCGGCAAACATGACTACTTGACTCTCCCTACATACTGGGATCCTGGTATTGTCAAATGCTTAGGTCAATTGAAGTCTATGGTATTAACAACGTAGAAAAGAGTGCTAGTAAAAGCTTATAACAAATACCTCAGCCTCAGGAGACCAAAGTCGTCTATCTTAGAACAGGAGGTGGAAGAAAGTCGTGTAAGCTCGGGACAGTTCTCTCCCAGGTATTTGAATGTTTCATTGGTCAGGCTTCGACACTCTGAAATATCCAGCC
>CACRXP010000379.1:0-15836 GCA_902702965.1 Spirometra erinaceieuropaei | reverse complement strand
CGAAGTAGCCGGCTCCATAAATAAGACCCCGGACGCTCGTGACAATTTAAAACCAAACCCAACAACGCAGCGGCACATGGCCTGCATCAGGTGATGATTCACAAAGCAAACAGTGACGCTACTGACGGTAATCCAGTCAGAACCAAGCGCAGCTGTGGACACTGCGATCTGGCACGTCGCTCTTACCTTACAAAGGATGTCACTATTGTGTCCAGGCCATAAAGAATCCCAGAGACCAAAATATCCTCCTGAGTAGGAAATTCCTTTTGGTCACCAAATAAGCGCCAAGTCCACGAAAATCGCAAGAGAAGAATTCGGAAAGTATGTTAAAAACTTAGTTAAACGTTGCAGGACTGTGTTAGTTAGAAGTCAATTATTGGGCTCAAGGAGCCCCAAAATATCACGAATTCAGCCGATGACTGTGTCTTGGAACGCAGACCACCACTTCAATCGTGAGAACTTGTAGCACAGTTCTGTCAGTCATCGGTAGGACGTCGTATTCAAGAACGCCTCTTGGCAACAGCGTATCGGACCTGAGGTACCCCAAACGGGAAATCCAACTAACCAGCCAAACTATGGCGCCTTCAGTTATCTTATAACCCTCACGATTTGCTTTGTCGGAAATATAGGCCTGTGCCAGACACCTCGAAGAAAAAAAACCTTCGACCGAATCGATGCTGGCAAACGCTTTCTTTGGCTTTCAGAGGTTCCGATGGATTGACAGTGGTAGTTTAATCGACATAAGGGCCAGATGCACCAAACACTGGTCTGGTCGAACTTTCTCTAAGGTTGTGAATCGGCTTATCTGTCTAATATCGGTGGATTAGTTTGACTCCTGTTTTGGTTAGGACAAAGGAACCAGTCGCGTTGTGGCGCATGTGGGTAGGGGCCAGATACCGGGTGAGCCTCGCGCAGCTCATCATGATGCGGTCTTGCTACTTGATCACGATAGCCTTGAGGTCGAAACTGATGTTGTTTAAGTCCTCCTTATGAAAATTTAATTTAAGTGGAATCCATCGCCATTACAATCGCACCACTTACAACACTAACAGCTCCGAAGTCACGTCTGGGCGATTATATATTGTGAGACCTTGGGTGACTCACGTCGTATCCATACTGCACTGACACTGAATATCGGCACAGCGGCCAATGCACTGCTTATCCTGTCGATGGATAAGAAGCTATAAAAGATACCTTAAGACCTTGGTTAGGGGCGGAAGGTAGGCTCTCGGGACCTGTTTGTAATGAGGGTAATAATGGTACAGAGGCGCTCACTGACTGCGTTGCGGAAAACACTCGTCCCGTTGTGCCCTGGGGCTCTCTCTCGAGCCCCGCCAGCAGCCGCATAGCGGTGCGTAGTATAGGCAGGATTACATTACCGACGAAAACAAGGGAGACTGAAATGACCATTTCTGGCTTATTAGCCATCGCCAGCCAGCCGTGTCCAAGCCCGAAGTGTGCAACGCCCAGAACGCGATCCCGTGACCTGTTGGTTGGAAGTCCAACGCCTTAACCGCTGAGCCACGGGCTCGTTGTCCTGTCGGTTTCCGTGGGGTATATACAGTGGTTGGAGACTATCAGCAACTCATTCCCCAAAATAAGATAAGGGATCCAACTAAGCGAATAACCTCAGCCCAGGAAAACGCCGAATCCAAAAACCGCATTCTTAGACAAGGGCGAACTTAGATGTGAGCCGTCCTGTTGCATGAACAATGTTGAGCAGAGGCGCGTCATGCGAAGTTATTTCAATTGCTGGAGCACGCTACAAAACGCGATATATTCTACCGTCAAAGAGGTCCTTTGGGCCGCAGACTGAAATTACCGACTAGCTAAACGAGCAAAACGAATAAATGCCGCGGCTGCAGTCTCAGAAGGACTGGTTTTAATGAGCCATAAAAACAACACAACTAAAAAAAACAAGACCGCATCCTTTAGGTATAGACGGCAGCCACAACCGAAACTGGGTGGGGCATAAAAGGCCCAGGGGGATATGCTGGCTGCAGTGAAACGAAAAACTTCGCGATCAATAAGGCGGTTTATGGTTTAAAATCTACAGTGTCACTACTCTGGTCAGACAGAACAATACTTCTACAGTGTCACTACTTCTACAATGTCACTACTCTACAGTGTCACTACTCTGGTCAGACAGAACAATACTTCCATTGAAGAACTGACATATAGGCATTCAAAGCGCACTTAAACGCCCATCGTCATTTAGTGTAAAGAAGCGCAACCAGCATCGGCAATTCGAAATAGACACGGGAGGAGTATCAAGACAGCCTACCAACTGTCATGTGGGAGTTTAGCGAGCTCACTTGATTCATTCCGAAACCCACAAATGCGGCCGTTATCGGCTTCTGGAGACACTGGTCTATTTGTTCTTAGATGTATGACGAGAACAAAAATGCCAGAAATGTCGTAGACAAATGGGGAATTAATTGGTTTTTTAGCAGATATGAATAATCCATCCAATGGTGAAAACCTCCGCACACTCGGTGGGATTCGAACTCCTGACAGCAAGCACGAGGCTTGCGCACAGCCGATACCGTAACTACCCTGTCTACGAACAGTGAGTTTAATCACACTTGGCCGTATTAAAGTCTTGCACTCGCTGTTGTGGGTTCGAATCTCACCGAGGTCGCCGAGTTCTATGCAATTATCTCAAACGACTGCGAGATTGTTCCTACTTTCTAAGGCCACCAACGATTTCCGCAGGTCGATCCTCGGTATGCAACCTTCCCAACACGTCAATCGGACTAAAAACGTTCTGTGGCGTAGAGACCTGGACAGTCAATCAGCGTAGAATGAGGAATTTCTATTATTTCAAGCTTAGTGCACACAGAAAATCCTAAAGAAGACGTACTAAGCACAAGTATGGAAATCTACTGGCATTCTTATTGCGTTTACAAAGTTGACGCAGGCCCAATTTAATGGGGAAAATGTCTAATAAGTGCGAGTCAAAACTTTTGCTGTAGGACAGTATTCCTATGGGCGACTCCAAACAATAAGAACAAACAACGTACAAATATCGCATAATCAAGCAGGGCTTCTAAACACTGCTGCGTAAGTTAAAGCTGTAGCGTTAGAAACAAGTGGAAAACAGGAAACCAATCAAACACGGCAAGAAAGAAAGACTACTAACGGTATGACCCTCCCGCGTACCCAAGTCGCAAAGCACATCCAATTCCCAAGTAAATTTTGATGAATGTCTACGAACCCACTACAACGCCAATGACAAAACAAGCACAAACTTAACTAGCTCTACTGACTATCACTGCAAAATGTTGTCAATGACATAACCGCATATTTCAGGCCAGATTTGGCTTAGTTTGACAACAAAGGAGACATAACGGCACAAGCCGGATAAAAAGTCGGGGATTTCGACCAATAATGGCCGGACATTCCTGGCGTGTCCCTATGACCAATGCATATTTTGAGGCTAAATTTGTCCGGCTGAACAAGTGCGCGTTTACGGCAACAGCAATAGCCTTAGTAATGGACTAAAAGCCCGAACCATATCAGTAGTCTGATGTTGGTAACCATAGTCGACTAAAATCCGTTCAGCATGACAGCCTAAACTGCAGCGTTTCTGGAATGGCGGATTAAAACTAGATGGGGAAAGTTTCTGATACTTCCCGAATAATGACATGGTAAGTTCTACCTCGGACTGATAGAACACGTGTAGGTATGAGTGAATAAGAAGCCAGTCATCAAGTCAAGTCAATCAGATAGAGACCAGGAGCATTTCAACTAATTTAGCCAAAGGAATCTAGGGACGGGACATCTTATCGCTGGAGCCGACAGCCATACTGAGACGCTATGCAAGATATTTTGACGCGAAACCTCGGATAACACCAGGTTATGGTCCTAAGCTCCCGGAGAGAGAGGTGCGCATGGATGGCCGGATAGCGAAACCACTGCGTTAGGTAACGCAAAATGTGAAATAAAAGTTATCGGAAGATGCTAGACCCCAAATCCTCTTAAAAGCATTATCATAAGTTTTTTAATGCTGTCAGCTACCAGGGAAAGTCGGAAACTTCGGCCAAACTAAGAGACAACGTACTTGTGTATACTTGGTAGGGCTTGCATCAATAGCGAGGCGAATCAAAGGGAAATTAACCTCCGAGCTCAAATTATCCGAAAAAAATAAGATGTGTCTGATCAGTCAGCTAATCACATATTCAAATGTTTTAGCAAATATGAAATACCAAGCTGCTTGACGCATACATAATTGCTGTAAAGTACTCAAAACGCGACATCCTATTTATAATTTCAGTCGAACAGATAAGTAAGAGCACAGGCAAATAAGAAACATTTTCCCCTGTATGCGCTTAAGAGTTAAGATGCAAGTAGTAAAATTGGGGCAAGAGCGAAAGGTGCCACCTCCTTTATATAGCAGTTTTGCTGTCTAAACATCAGTTTGGAGAAAGTGTGCGAAAATCCCCGTAGATGTACCAAAGACGTAAAACTATGGCAACGAGACAGTAAATGACCAAGACCTAACATCTGCACTTGGTGTTATGTTATAAAAGGAAGCAAAAAAGATTGGTGGAGAACTGCTTGTTGGACAATACATTTGGTAGTCCTGCAGTAGGAGAGAATAGAATATGAGCCCTACTTACCTTATTGTGTCGTCGTTGATATTTCGACAACCCTTCAGCGACAGGTACCGCAGAAATCCACGGCTGTGTTGTGCGATTTTCTCTACGATTGATGGCTAACCAGATCAATATGATAGAACCCGTTACCTGAATATCGCACTGAAACTCAAACAAATTTATGCTTTTCCAGTTGCTTCCGTCAAAGGCACATTTATACCAAAACTAGGGCTAATTTACGTCTACGGACTTCTTCTCACCTTGCACACTCTCGAACATCGGCAAAGCGTTGTTATATCTAAGTAGGAAAATATTCTTAACAGAACGGTGATGAACGGGTGAACCTACCTTAAAATGAGCTCTTTTGGTAACGCGACGTTGATGCAGACATTGGACTAAATTTCATTCGTCAAAAAACTCAACAAGCCTTGCCTTCCTGTCTGCAGTTCCTGGGAAAGAGGTTGACTGCGAATTTTTATGCGAATTCATGATTTCAAGGAAAGCTTCCGCCTTTAAGTGTTAGTCACTGAAGTAGTCAGCAACTTCCGAATGGTTGGTACTTTTCATTCCGACAGAGCTGCTGCGTTTCTCAACTTTCGGATAGCACCATCGCCCAAAGCTCGTAGAAGCTGGGGCGAAAGCCTAGGCGCCAAAAGCGATCAGCTGTGAAGCGCCTCCTTTGTATCCGTTTTTATAAACAAAATTCTCAATTTGGTGGCTCGCGTTTAAATTTCTCAAAGCTCAAAGCGCGTCATAATGTTTATTCAGAAGTCACCGGAGTCCTAAGGGGTTACTGTCTGTCTGTGAGGTCCTGCATATATATGAAAACTAAACTACAGGCTAGACAGATCGGCGGATAAATTGATAAGAGATGGGATAATTCGGCAATTCATTTACTCTTGTGACTTTAGGTAGTAACACACGGCAGAAATTTGCTAATGGAGTAGGTTAAGGCAGCTAGAGAGTTAAAAACGTCCTCACGAAAACTCAGAGCAGTTGACCGCAAGCAGCAATGAGTTACTGGAAGGCAACAACCTATGCAGGCGGGGAGAACGTCAAACGGATAGCCCCAATTTACTTGGGCATAGTGCGATAGCGTTTCAGTCGCTCAGTCAGTTTGGGGTAATGTTGGAAAATCAAAGACTTCCATATATTTCGTACTCCTCGGCTTAAACATATTTCTCTTAATAAGCTGAACGAAGACGAGTCCATTCATATCGCATTTAGCGCACAGGCGGAGGGGCTTTCTTAATGCCGAAGCAGCTATTAGGTGGGAAAGGAGTAATGGCTGAAAACAGTGGAAGTGAGACGCCACCAAGCCAAGTGCAGACGAATTTAGTGACCTGGAGAATCACCATCCAACACTGCCCTTGATAACTTATCGATCAGCCTTATTTCTTTAAATTCGCCAAGTAAATTCTTCCTGGGACACGTCATGTCGCATCCATTCTCTAGAAGATTCATGTAAGGGCTGAGATGTTGACTATCAGAACACACTACAGCAGTGTCCACAGATGAGACCGAAGACATTGTAGAGCGACCTCGCAGGGGTCCTTCATGCCTAAAGAAAATAAATAACTAGATGATCGGAAAAGTGGACGTGGCGTCCACTTTCCGAATGTAGACAGGAGAAATAGCTAAGGAAGACAGTGTGTGCTGCCGGGAGAGTGTCCGTGGAGCAGGAGATTGCGGTCGGAAGCAAAGTACACGGGAAAGGATGGTTTACAAGGAACAATGAGGCATGTATTCCGCAAATATTTTTTCCATCAGGATGATCCGAGTGCATATGCGAAACCGTTTTTCTTTTTGACGACAGAGATTGCGAAGCTTGTCCAAAATGTGCCTCCTCGTAAAAAGGTAGCCTCCTTTTCACACAGGAGCCAATCAAGGCAACTTTTCCAACAAGTCCTGTCTAGTTCGTAACCCGTCCCAACACAGCCGCCACCTGCTTCTATCATACTACATTTAATGCCAAGTCCTTCGCTGCATCCGCCTGCTCGTTCACCTTCCAGTGGTGCAAACAGGTGAAACCGATCAGGTATGAAGTTCAGTGCAGTCGATGTCCTTGGCAAGTCTAACACTGGTCGCAACTTCTGTCGGAGTGGCAGGCGTTCCCCCCTTGATACTGGCGTTCACCTGAGTGTCGTCTCATCCAAAGCAGTCGACCGTCGGTGCCTGAAGCCCGGCATCTTTCTGTAGATTATCAACGTATATACGATGGTCATCTTTACGACCTCCTCCCCTACCCTGGCGTGTTGTTGCTCGGGTCATCATCTTCGATAACTCCCCTTGTGTCACTATAAGTACGGACTTTCTTGCCGCTCTCGATCTTCTGGTCGATTGCCGACTGTTTTGTCTACACGACCAGACAATCAGTCTTACAATTCATGGTATCCCTTCCTCTGATTTCTACCTTCAACTTGCTGTCCTGGACCATGAACTGGATAGTTTATTTCAACCGGCCCTAGCCAAATACCCCGGTCTCACTCGTCCCAACTTCAACATCGCTACCTTTCCCCGCGACTTCGTTCATAGTTTCAGAGCCAAATCCCTTCCTGTGTTTTATCGGATTCGTCGTCTCACGCCTGCGACTCTATCTGCCGCCAAGACCAAGTCTGAGCATTTACTTCGGAATGACATCGTCCGTCAATCTGGAGGCCTTTGGGTCTCGTGTCTCTACATTGTTTCTAAGACCACTACTAGTGACTGGCGTCCCTGAAGTGACTATGGCGCCTTAAGTAATGTCACCATTTTTAACCGTTATCCTGTTCCTCATCTCCAGGTCTCTGCCGATGGTCCATTCGGCGGGTCAAGCTTTCCGACGTGATCCGCGCTTTCCTCCAAATCCCATCCTCCCAGAGGCTCTTCGATGACGAACGTCGCCAACATCTTTAGCCACTTTGGGTTCGAGCATATGACGTTTGTAAACCGCAGCGATGCCAAAGCGTTCAAGAACTTCATAAACTAAGTCCACCATGCCTTCTGGTTATCTACGACTATTTTGACTAACTCTTGAATGCCATTTCCACTGCCGAAGAACATATGTTGCGTTTTACCATGGCGTTTGACTGCCTGCAATAGTTTAGCGTTGTTCTCCACCTATTCAAGTCTGCTTCGGCATTCTCCCTCTGGTCAACCGGACATTTGGTAGACTCTAACGGCATTCATCCTCATCTTGTATGGGTCAGTTTAAGTCAGTTTAAGTCAGTTTATTAAGGGAATGAGGCTTTCGCCCTTGAGCTCCCTATTCATATCGATAAACAGAAATAAAGTCATCAATTACATCAGCAAATGCGGAAAGTTAAGAAGTTAGCGGTAAGTGTGAGCTAGGCGCAAACTGCCGCCGCTAAAACAATCATTATTGTATGTACAGTAGGTTCTCAACAAGTGAGCGTCTAGTCTGCACTTAAAGGATTTGACACTTTCGGAAAGAACGACGGCATCAGGGAGTCCATTCCATGCTCCGATGACCCTGTGAGAGAAGGCGTTCCGTCGGACGTCCGAATGAGCCCGCTTTCTTTGCAGTTTGAAGGGATGACCACGCAGACTGTCAGTCCGGGCCAATTCAAAAAATTCATCAAAGTCTGGGGCACACTCACGGCTTCTGACAATCCTGTAGGTTTGAATGAGATCGCCGCGCAGTTGCCTGTAATTTAGAGGAAACAGATTTAGTTCGGTCAGCCTGGTTTCGTAAGGCAAATGATGAAGATTCTTGACCATCTTCGTAGCCATCGCCTGTACTCTTTCCAGTCGTTGATAATCTTTCTTTAACCACGGTCGCCAGGCCTGGACTGCATACTCTAAGTGAGACCGGACGAATGCCCCATAGGTTTTCCCGAACAGCTCCTTGTCGATCTGCACAAATCCTCGCCTCAGCGCAAATAACACCATAATCGCACTTTTGGCTGCCCTTTGACACTGTGAAGATGGTTTCAGCGAGGAGGTCATTAGGACGCCCAGGTCTTTCTCTTCCACAACATTTGAAAGGGACTGACCACCAAGGACATATTGAAAGGAATCGTCCTCCTTACTGGTCTGTCTGGTGCGGAGTCTCAGGACCACACATTTATCCACATTAAAATTGAGGAGCCAGCGAGCTGACCAACTCTTCAGACGGTTGAGACTGTCTTGAAGCGCGTACCTGTCTGCATCAGGTCTGATGGGTCTCCACAGCTTAACATCGTCAGCAAACATGGTGGCGCTGCATCCTAGGTCGTCGACGCAGTCGTTAATGTAAACCAGGAATAAAAACGTCCCTCAGACGGAGCCTTGGGGTACACCACTTAGAACGGGGGTAGGAGTTGACCTTGAGGCCTCAATGCACACGGTTTGCGATCTCCCGGTAAGAAAATCTGTTATCCATGTCAGCAGCGTTCCTCTTATCCCAATTTCAGAAAGTTTGTAGATTAGGCGTTTGTGTGGGACGCTGTCGAACGCCTTCTTAAAGTCTGTGTATATTACATCAACCCTCCCATCCTCGTCCAGTGCGCGAGTCCACTGCTCCGTCGAGAGCAATAAACTGGAAAGACACGAGCGGTTCTGTCTAAAGCCGTGCTGCAGGTCTGAGAGTAAATGGCCCTGCTCCAGGAACTCCATAGTTGCTTTCTTAACTATGGTCTCCATTATTTTACAGCAGATGCAGGTTAGACTAACAGGTCGGTAATTGTTAGCATTAGTGCGAGACACGCCCTTGTATATCGGAAAGATATTTGCTGTTTTCCATTCCGATGGCAACCTCCCTAATTCGAATGACGAGCGGAAGATGTGCGCCAGTGGTTTGGAAAGTTCATTCGCCAGTTCCTTCAAGAATATGGCCGGTATATTGTCCGGACCCGAGGACTTTGCTTCCTTGAGATTTTTCAGCTCCCTTTCCACGACAGCTGTCCGGAACAGTATGGAGTCAAGCACGCATCAGCAGTCTCAACAGCATTGCCAGCACTGCGACTGCGAAACTCTGTTTCTCTAGTAAAAACCGAGGCAAAATACTGTCCTAAGTGTTCGGCTTTCTCGCTGTTTTCAGTGATCTCTACACCATTACCATACTTCAGCAACGCGACCTGGTCCTTATTTTTCAGTCTACTGTTCAGATAATGAAATAAAATCTTAGGTTTCTGTTCAGCCTGTCGTAGAATTTTGGATTCATACTCCTTCCGTGCCTGACGGATACATTTTTTGACGGCATTTCGTTGACGACGAAATTCTCCGAAATGCGCTGGTGACGCAGTTTCTCTGAATTTTTTCCATCTTTTGCTTTTCTTCCGTAGCTGCCTATTTAGGTCCCTAGTTAACCAAGCAGGTCGACTAGTTGTTTTTTTGTACTTTAGGTGGACAACAGCGCCTAATCAGATCGAGTGAAATCGCTTTAAAAGATCTCCAGTCGTCCTCCGGATCTCCCCTGAGTATTTGGTCCCAATTCACGGACAGCAATTCGTTCTTCATCATATTAAAATCTGCCCTCCATATATTAGGTTGGCCCTCTGTTCTCTTCTGGCGTTTAGAGAAGAGCGAGTAATCCCATAGTAGCGTAGTCTGGTCACTTTTCCCGAGAGGTGCATTGGAATACACTTCGTCGATATTAGAGAAGTCTTTAGTGAAAACTAGGTCTAGACAATTTGCTCTCTGGTTCTCTCGAAATCTTGTTGGTACCTTCACATGTTGCGCCAGAGGGAGATCGAGTGTGAGGTCCAGTAGCTTATTGCTGAAAGAGGCTGGTCCACCATTAACTGCCATAGTTTCCCACTCTATTGCAGGTACGTTGAAATCCCCAACAATAAGTACCTCTTGGTGGCTAGCTACGTCTTTGACTAAACCAAGGAGCGACTCATCACCTGCACTCAGAAGGTTTGGTGGTCTGTAAATCGCCAGAAATTCTAGATTTTGTGCATTGGTTTTCTTTATCTTTATCCAGACGGATTCATATTCAAGGGAGAGGGTGTGGGCTCTTTCAACTGCTGAAATTCCTTCCCTTACATATACGACTACCCCTCCGCCCTGCCTATTTTGACGGTCTCTACGAAACAGCTGGTAACCCGGTATCGAAATCTCAGCATCCATGATTTCGGCATTAAGCCAAGTTTCCGTTATGGCGATGACGTCGGGGATTCGTTCCGGTACTATCGCTTTGAGTTCGTCGATTTTCGAAACGAGACTTTGAGCATTGGTATACAAAAATCTCAATTTGGCAAGAGCAACTCCGGTCGTCGCCAATTGGACCATATCTCCTTTTTCACCCCAGATATCCACCACATCGACAAATCACGGGATAAATTGCCTGATGTGCTTTAGAACTCTCAGTTGTCCATCCTCCTCTCTCGCGGGATCGACCTCGCATGGAAGGATGCCTGACAACGCCGTGTTAGTTCCACCTGTGACTAGAACGTTTCTGGACGTTAATACTGGCGATGGCACAGCTGCCTGATACATCAGCTCACCCCACACCGCCCCCTTATGCCGTCATCTCTAAGTCACGAGATTTCGTCCCTGCTCTACCTCTCATCTTGGGAGTCAAGCCAGTGACAACCTGGTTTCCGACCTCATCGTCCGAATTGGAGTTAAGAAGCACCTCAGGTCACGGACGCCTGTTTGTCTTTACTGTAAGCTGAGCAAGGCGTAAAGAGACAATAAGGCTCCATTCGCGTCTGCCCCGGGCCTGATGGAAGTTTCAGCCACTTTCACATTGATATTGGGTCATTATGTCAGTATGTCAGTATATTTTGAGGGTCATAAGCATTGCCTTTGAAAACCCTATTGAAAACAGTGCACGCAATGTTTCACTTTAGTTAAATATGGCACTAAAAGCTGTCAGTAATATATACGCTTAATGTAATATTTTTCGTTGAAAATGCAGGACCGAAACTCGAGAACATTCATTTGTAGATGATATCGGTAAAACGAAATGGAATCAAATGAAATGCAGGCCGTCTGCCTCTGTCCAACATCTGTCCATATTCTCCTACCTGCGTTGACCGCTTCATATGATGACCGGGACCATCCTTTTGCAAAATGTCGAAATTTTAATGGTGGTTATGGCCCTACGTAGCCGTTAGGTTGCCGTACTCGCCCCCCCCCCCCATCCATCATTACGCTCTTTATCTCACTCGTTCCAGTTTCTCCTCTATACTCTAAGTTGTACCGGTATCCGCATGATGACTTATCAGTCGTCTGCCAACGGGATAGCTGAATGACTTCACCGCCGGTTGAAGGTCACCCTTCACGCCTCAGAGGACTCCGGATATGTGGACGTGCAAACGTTTCCTGGTCTTGTTGGGCATCCGCTGAACTAATGTTCGGCGCCACTACAGGATTGCATGCTGAGATGGTCTTCAAGTCCCTCGCGACGCAATCATGAATTTGACAAACGTTCTGCCCCGTCTCCACCAATTCATGCAAACAGACCCCACTTCTATCCAGGCCCTCGGTCTCCGAGCCTGATCTGAGAAGAAACTTCGCGATATGCGCTCATGTGTTCCTCCAATGCGATCTAGTTCTCGAGCCACTGAAAGAACCCTACGACGCCCCTCTCGGGTTGTCTCCCGATGGACAGTGTCGTTCCTCATCAAACCTTTAATTCACGAGGAGGTCGCGAGTGCTGACTGCCTTAAAGCTGCTGTCCCGGAAACTCCTATTGATAAGTCTTGCGGTCACCTGCTTTTCCATCTCCCCTACCTTCTGGTCCTCCATCCCGTCTTCTCCCTGTTCCTCAATGTCCGATGTCACTAACTGCAACTTCTTTCTCATACTCCAACACCCCAGCTGCAGGACACACTCACTCCTCCCGTCTTGTTTATATCACCCGCAGTGGACGCCATATTTACTTTTCCAACTCTTTGGTTATGCTTGTTTTCAGATGTGAACGATTCATTCGGTTTCGATGCGCGCCGCCTTTGGTCTATCCGGGGGTTTTCTCTTGATCTGCTACCACGATTGCCGGTACGGCCGTTCGCTCATCCCACTTTCAGCCAGCCAAACTACCGGGTCAGTCGATCGCTTAAGCCACACGCACTTTGGGACCAGCGGGACTAGAGCTCGAGACCAATTAACGCTACGTCCTTCACTGACTGGCCGCAGGTGGACAGATCCTAGGTGCGCGCACTTTACACTGTGCTTAAAAACTCAACGGCTTTCACTCAGTTGCTGATAATGACTAGCTGCCGCCGACTGCTAAGACGCGCGTACGCTCTCTCATCTGACCATAGCATGTTCTCTATAAATCTGTTCCCTGCCATTGGATTTATGAACCTTTCAGTTGCCGACCACCATTGTACAATATTTTGTCTCGGTCACCGCTGGCCACGTTCACTTTTTCATTTTGAAGGTCACGACAAATATTACCGAAAACTATCCGGAACGGCCATTTACGGGCATATTCGAGTGGCCTGATCACACGTTCACATTCAAATGAAACGAAAATACAGTCAGACAAGTCTTTTTTCACGTCCGACTCCGTCCTTGGAGTTTCTGGTGAGACCGGTTACGACACGCATATGAATTGTCAAAGGCGCTGTATAAAGTTGTGAGGGTCCTCACCAGAGGCATGAGGGGTTGTGCTGGCATGTGTGAGGGTAACGCTGCAGTCCTTCCGACGTCAATGTCGCTCGAATACCAAGGCATGACAGAGGAAGACAAGTAATCCAGTTTGCTACGTCCACTTTTGAGTTGGCCGTTAAGGCGTTTGACCATGATCTAGGTAGCTGGGCGTAGGCTGTCTTTTGAATGCGTGAAGACCTCAGGAAAATGAAAATGGCTTATAAAAGCGTTGACAGTCGTGACCGTAGACTGAGCACAAAATGTTCTAACCCTAGGGCTGACGAAATCTTTACCGATGGCATCGACCTCCACATATAGAAAGAGATCGATTTCAATCCAGTAGGTGTATCGGCCATCGCAGATGAAGAGGTGTGTTTATCACTGGTCGGAGACAGGGCGCTTACGTTATCCAGATAAATGGGGCTGCAACGTGTATCAGGGTTTGGGAAGGTGAATTATGGTGACTTGCTGTGATGTCAAACATTACTCCGCTGGAATCTCAGACGCGTTCATGTTCAGGCTTTAACGTCGTCGTTCTTGATGGGTCTGTGTGAGGCCGGAAATCGGGATGGGAAAGTCTATGGAGTGGTTTTAGCACAGACAGAAGCAACGGGACGGGCACGAAAGGGCGATGAAAAGAAGTTTACTTGTTGCAAAGAATTATGCTGGTCCCGGTGGTCAGCGGAACATTCACGAACCGGAGACAGATAACTGACTCGTCACCGAGGCAACCGACTGGTGGTTGCTCAGCTGCCATGGCGTGAGGCTAATACAGGGGGAGATTTTAAGATGGACAATGAAGGACCAGGACATTGCGTTGAATATTTCAATCCGTGATCCATTTACATGACTGATATCAGAAATAAACTAGGAGACAAGTTCTAGCTGGCGAATCTCTCGGGTTTGAGCTTATCGGAGTGAACTTGGAGGGCGGAAGAGAGCAGCTTGTGCTGAAGTTTCCGACCCCAACGAAGTGCCCAAAGTTCTTCATGGTCACGTAGACGTTAGAAGCTCCCATCCCGATGTGCTGTAGTTTGATTCTTTGGGTAACAACTTTCGGAAGAGGAAAGCCAGATGTGAGGTCTGACCTGTGTGCTGTTGCGGAAGTACCGCACCGGTTGCAGCATTAGAAACGTCAACTATGAGGGCGATGGTGCCTCGGTAGTAGGGGAGTCAGAAAGGTGGCATCATGGATGGTGTCTGCAGGGAGCTAGGACAGGCCTTTGGAACAAAAGAGTAGATTTGTAAACGTCTGATTGGCGTCAGCGTAGCCTTGCCATAGTGGACATTTGGAAGCGGATGATCGAGGACCGATGAATGGCCACAGCTTTCGAAATGTAAGGGTGGATGCCGGTGGAGGCAAGCACGTGTCAGATATATTCGAGGAATGTAGCGCCGAAAATGAATTTGGACAGGTTGCGAACGAGTTCAAATTTTCGCGAGCGGTCATGTATCCTTACAGAATGTTTCATGTGCTCTTTAGTGGTAGTGCTGTCCACCACCAGGTCACAAATATGGCATAAACAAATGGATGGGTTTTGGAATACTCTACCCACGAACCCCTGTAAGGCACTAAGGACGGTTCTGAGTTCAAACAGGATGCGCAGTAACTTCGAGAGGCCACATGATGTGCTGGCGCCGTTTAGAAACGTCCAGCTGACTGTTGAGATCTGATCACAGACCCCGACCTGGCCGATCCCAGGGAAGACATAATTGCAAATGGGCAACTGACTAAGTCCTAGAGATGCAGAAAAAGATAGGGGTTAGGGATGATGACGTTATTCAGAGCAAGTTAATGACCCCAGGGCGGAATCTAGGCGGCTTTCCTACTGAGGACAAAGTCCAGGTGTAGCATGTGTTCGAAACCGTATATGGTGGCCGCCGGGCGTAGAGACTCTAGACGTAGCAAATGGGAAAAACTGAGGTGAGCGACGGCATGGATGCGAGGAACCACACTGTGTAGCGGAGTAGAAGCAATTAAGGTAGGACTAGTGGTTTGCTGGAATTGACTAACCGGGTCTAGATCCTACATGACAAGTTGATTGGACGTCTCAGAGAAATGGGCGATGCAATTGAAGAACTGGACGTAAAAGTGGAACTGCCGGCGGCCGACCAGAATATCAAAAGTGGAAAGATATTCTGCACAAGAATGACGTACGGGACGTAACCGGAGGCCAATGCCCAAGAAGAAGGAACAAGAATCATTATTTGTAATTCAACTGTCACTCGTTGGTAAAAGTATAAACAGTTTGTCAAATACACTTGACTGTGATCACTCCTCTTTTAACTGCAGTACAAGATATGTTTACCTGTAAATAACTTTTATGTAGAATATTGGCCTTCCTTGTGTGCTGGCAGCAGTGTTACCCGCGTGTAGTCTCAAAACAGGTTGCTCTGTAGACTCGTTAGCCCAAATCGGGAACCAGGTTGAGGCACGGCCTGCGTTAATCAGGCTGCACAGTGTCTATTCATCCCATACTAAATGACAAGTATTGGGTTGAGATAACATGCCCAGGAGCAAACCTCACGCCGCGCCAGCCACCTGCGCCAAATCCCACCATCAGATCACTGAGCGGCTCGGGCAGCAGACTGGTGAATGGAAGACGGAAGAAAGAACGAGGTCGACTCTTGGGAGGCCATTCCCATTGCACTTCAGCGTGTTCCTTATTATGAAAACCGGACGCGCTCTTCGGCTATCACAATGTGTTTAAA
>CACRXP010000378.1:563790-603623 GCA_902702965.1 Spirometra erinaceieuropaei | reverse complement strand
GCGTTGCCTATGGTTGACTTCCCTATGCCTCTTCCGGCCAATCATCCGCGTTTCTAGCGCTCGCCACTACTAGCACCAGGCCCGGAGAAGTGGGGCGCCATTTGGGAGGATGTATTTTGTACAGAAGTATTAGAGAAGAGGCCGGCGGGAGATGGCGGCCGAACACGGGCACGTCCGGTGGCGGGAAAGCGGCGTCTGCGAGTGTCAGACAGCGGGACAGTCGTCCAGCGCCCTCAGCGAGATCATGTCTGAGTCACCGCCGAAGATGATTGGTCAGTTTGGACGGCCGGTATTGGCCGAGAGCCAGGCTGCAATTGGTGTGCATGGCCAAGTAGTAGCGAGAGGCTCAGCGTTGCAACATGCACTCGGGGTTGGACCACTACGGGCCTGCGGCCGGTGTCACATGAATGTGCGTGGCCCTTTGCATGGTAAGATGCGGTTATGTCGCCCCACCTGATGGACACAATACTGTTGGGGTTGGGGTTACAGGTTTCGGGGTGAGGGCAACCACTCAAAGTGCAACCACGCATTACCAATAGCTTTTCTTTTGCATACAACCACTCGACCTCGTCGCCTGTGCGTTCCCACCTGTAAAAACCCCTATTACCACCGGTCCCGTATTGCAGGTGGCTGCGGTTTGTTTACCTCAGGTGGGGCTACATAACCACATCTGACCCTTTCTATTAGTGGTCAGACCCCGACACCGGTCTCCTGGACTCAAATTGAACCTGAAGTCATGCCGGAGAGGGAGGTGGGGTTGAGGTTTAATTGACGGTGGTTGAAGCCTGCGAAGCTTCACAAACATCTCGGCTCAAGGCAACAGATATGATCGATTAGCGTACCAGTTCCACCATCTGTCATGAGTGAGTAGGTGAACGCGAAATACGTGACAGTCTATCAACAGTTTATCCGCAAGCCCAGCATAACTTCCTTCTTGGCTCACTGTTTTGACGCTAATCACACTTTGAATAGCATGTGGCTTCATAGAATGACCGATGACAACGTTTGCTCTCTGCGCCGATCTGTTGCCTTAAAAACTGCTGGAACAGATAGTCCGCCTGTATCAAGTTTGAAGTCAAAACTGTAGCACGACCTCGGACCAACCAGAGTGCTGGGATTTTTCTCCAAGTATAGGTGCTGTTTAACAACATTCATGGTACTCAGATCCTCTTGGTTCGGCGTCGAAGGATGAAGCGCTTTGTGCCTCACATCATCGAATAGTTAATAAGCTAACAAACGACAGCCAACTGAACACCCTAAAATAACTATAAAACACAGCGTTCTGTATTTCATGATTCTAAGTAGTGAACGAATGCTTTGTCCTCTGAAATCAATTTCCGGGTAAAGATGCAGCATAGGAAAGTGTGCTATGCCGGATTTTCACTCGAACCTATCATCAGAGGCAGTTGTACAAAGGGATATTGGAGCCCTAAGCTGCACAGTGTTTATAAGACACGGTGGCCCGGCAACCACATGGCTACAGTACTTAGCAGCACTCGCGTTCATCGCCGAAGGGTCGTACTTGATGCAGTCATTGCTTGTCGGTCGGTGCCCTCGTCGTTAATGACAGTGATTCCATCACCGTTTATGATTTTTGGCGTGACGATCCCTAGCCACTGGAACTGTTCGTCGTCAGCGCCCAGGCAAAATCGCCGAACAGAATTTGGAGGCGGAAGTTCATTGCGCTTGTTACCTTGATGTGGGCAGGAGAACCATGGCTCAAGTAGCTCGAAGATAAAGCGGTTGCCGCCTCTTGCAAGAATTTAGGCCTTGTAGTATTTGAAGCCGTGGCCCGGTTCCGTCAAATGAGCCGCGATCTGGCAGCTAGCGTCGTTCCTCCTCACTGCTGCATGTTCAGCCATTCGTCTTCGGAGTGATCTTCCAGTTTCTTCGCCATAGTTGCTTCGTCCGCAATTGCAGTAGATCCAGTAAACGGCTTCGAACTCTTTCTGTAGTGGCAGTGAGTTTTTCGGTCCCATGACCTGGCGCTTGGTGGTTGCCTTCGGTCTGTGTATTCAACTACAACTCCAAGTGGTGCGAACAGGCAGCCGACAGCTTCCAGGATATTCCTCACGTACGGAGGCGCCCGCAAAAATTTGAGACCGGCTGAATTTTGCCTCTCATTGCGTTTATGCATTCACCGGCTGGCAAAATTCCGCGGGTAACCATTCGTTTTACGCACCCCCTGAAAAATGTTGCAGTGTAGCAACCTTGTCTCCGGGTTCACTGCAATGCGTCTCAACACGCCGATATAGCTCTCTTATTTAAATGCCTTTTTGGCTAATTAAGGATTGCTGTTGACGTTCAGTACTTGCGTCTTGTTAGTTTCATTCTTGAACACTTTAGTTTTAGTCCACCACAGATTGAAATTCCGAGCTCGTTACGCGGACGATACTGTAGGTGATAAACCCATTAGTTGGGCACAGTGAGTAGACTATCCAGGAAACGAAGATAGCAGTATCCCAACAATTACAAACTAGTAAATAAGAACAAAGTCGTCAGCAGGTACAAATGCACGTGCTGGTTATATGTCTCATTCAAACTTGTGTCAAGTTCTTTAAAAAGCGTATTGTAGCTGATTAAAACAAAACGGACTGAAATGTCACTACAATACCTTCGTCGTCATCGAACGGGATCAGGTGATGACATCCAAGGAACTTCTCAATGCCGTTTTCCCGGACATGCAACTTACGATGGAGGAGGAAAAAACAATCAGATGGCAGTCTTTAATCTCCTCGTCTGCCAGATAGATTGTGGCGTACTAGAAACAAAGGTTTTCTGGGATGGTACCGGCGTGTCGAGGCGCTCCGTGGTGAACCAAAAGGAAAAGTTGCTGAATACCAAAACCTCTGACTGATGTTCAGAACAAATGGCTACTGGCGCAACTTCGCCAACCGGTGCATATGCAAAGGAGACGATAAGTCGAATCACGCCCACCCTACATTTTGGCGAGTGCTTCCGTACGTCAAGAGTGCCCTAGAGACCGTCAGCCGCCTTATTGCACCACTTGGAGTTACACACATACCGGAGTCAATCATCAGGCTGCAGGTAGTGAGACCAAAAGCCCCTCTGCCAAAACAAGAAGCGTATGTAGTCTTTTGTCGGATCTGATGTAGTCGCTGGCAAAGAAGCTACGTTCGAGAAACTGGGGGATCACTCCGAGAGCGAATGTCCCGACACGAAGCCGTGGTGGAAAGAAATGACGCCAGTTCCCAGCTTGCGGCTCATTCGGTGACACCCGATCACGAATTCAAGTTGGATGGGGTCAAAATTCTGGCGAGAGGTGAGAATCACGCGAGCCTCGAGTTACTTGAGCCGTGGTACACCGGCCCCCGGTCTGTTAACAAGTGGAATGACCTTTCCTTCCAGATTCTGTGCTGACACTTAGCCTGAACAGAGCAATTAGCCATGCGGGCAGAGCGCAGGCGGATACTGTTTCCGGCACCCGTGTCGGTGAGCCAAATGGCCAATTTATTGTCACTCCAACATCCAACACGGTTGCTGCAATTGTGGAGATCAATGGCTCGAATGTCGGTCATCACGTCATTATTGCACCAAGGCCAACCCTTTTGAATGCAGGGTCAGCAGTTAATTTCGACTTGTATGCGGTGTCATAACGGCTGCATCCCCTTGTGCATGAACCACCTGTACCTGGTGCAGTCTCTGATGATAGGTTCGAGAAGAAATCTGAAACGTTAGGCTACTAAAGTTATTGTTCCAGCGATCGCGTCTACTTCTTCTCAACTTCTTCTCACTTTCGTTTTGTTCGGACGCGACGCACTCCAGTCGGTCCGATGATGGGAGACATTTACCCTCAGGGAGGCAACAACCTGTTCACAGGCTCGGTTTCTGCACAGGTGCCTCGACAGTAACGTGTCGCCGAAATGCGTCTCATACAACCCTGAGCTGGTAAGACGGACAGTATTTCACGCCTGTGGTTGGCTGTCCGTGGGGCCTGCGGGTCATCCACCCGAGGACTGTGATCAACTAATTCCTAGCATGGCGAACGTGTCCACAGGACCACTGCCGGGTGTCCGGCTCATTACCGAGTCGTCTATCATTATCTATGCCATTTCTGGCAGTGATCCAGTTGTAGCGGTTATGCGATGAGAATGTGTGTAGTCTGTGAGCTACAATTATCAGGTCGAATCCCATGTCGTAAGGAGAAGACAGAGGGCACCAGAATGAGGGGTTTACTGTGCACAGAACCCGGAGTTGTCCTCTCAGGTGGCAGTGGCCACCGGCGAAGCCATGGTTGGTGTTGACTGCGTCCAGTCATGCCTGAGAGTCCTTGGCACAGTGGTGGCAGCCGTTTTTGTAGGCTCGTGGTCCAAACTCAATGGGTCTCAAATCGGTGTGTGTTGCATTTGCCGAGGGGTGGTGTCCCAGTGGTTTAGTTTACGGTTGCCGGGGAGAGGTGCGCTCCGGTGGCCGCATGGGCAGCTGCGGCTGTGCGGACGCAGGTAAGCCCAAGCTGTCGGTCGTGGGACTACAGGTCAGCGCGTCTGCAACGGCTCACTGCAAAAGGGTGGATGACCTTGAGGCAGCGAGGTCTTGAACAATGGCGCCAGACCGGCTATGATGGCTACCCGCTACACAGTCATCAGACTTAGTCCTACAATTTCGTTTGGAAGCACTTGACACCCACAAGATGAAGTCTTCGGAGGGAGGGGGCCAGTTAAAGTCCGTCTGAATTCTGTTAACAGTTGAGTTGAAGCCCATCACCTTCAGTGGGTTATGTATGTAATCTTAATTAGTTGGTGCCCACTGACAACCAAGTGGTTTCTAGCTGAACCTAATCATTTACCGCCTACACTGACACGCCGAGTCAGTAAAATGAATTCACACGAAATGATATAGTTGCGCTCAGCAAACGGAGTAAATTCATAAACAGAATGGGAAGGCGGGGGTACCGGGTGAGTAACCGAACCCTACGAAGTTGTAGAAGATCGATGAAACCTGTGGCCAAACTTTTGTCCAACACTCGTACCGGAGGTATGGCAAGGCGTTTTCAGTTTACTGGGTCTAAAAGTGTTGATTAAGAAACCTCTGATGATTTTGCATAGCCAAAAACCCGAAACTGCTCTGGAGATCAGGCTACAACGCCGAGAAATACTCAGCACTGGCAGTCCTTTTTGGCTGCTGTTTAGTATTATCAATGATCGCTGTGACTACCAGTTTAGTTTGACAACATCGGCCAAAAGGAGAGTTCTGAATGCCTGTAACAGTGGAATTTGCTGTCCGTATTTAACACTGACGACATCCGAAACGTTATTAACGACCCCGCTGGATGGAGTACTGTTATGCGTCGTGCTGTGCCGACTAGGCAACATGCCAGTAAGAAGAAAACCCCGAACAGGACTCGGGCTTTCACTTAACTTTTTCCCGTACTCAATTGGCGTGTAGGTTCCACCCACATGAGTCATACTCCGCGGGTGTGCTGGCGTAATCCAAAAACTTTCTCCACCTAGCGCGATAGGAATAGTACTCGTTCACTACTTTTCCTAACGCCGGATGGCTGAAACAAAAGTCACAGACGTGAGAGTTTCCGTTCTGATTAGTTTAACCGATAGTCAGGATATCTGGATTCATGATTCCCTCTCCTGCGTATCCACAGACACGTGCAAAATTAGGGACTTTCTAACTATTCAACATCACTGGCGTTTTTAGGTAGAATAGCATTACCGATGTTGTCTTTGCCGGTAATGTTATTCTGCCTATATCATGCGCCGCTGTACGGCTGCTGGTTGGGCTCGAGAAAGAGAGAGAACCCTAAGGCACCAAGGGACGAGTGAGTTCCGTAAGATGATCGGTGAGCGCCCCTCTACCATTGGCGTTTTGGTCCTAGATTGATATTACTAAAAAAAGGGATCCGTAGGTTAATGAAACCGTTACCTTTATTAATACGTGAGCGAATCTTCCGTGATCCACGATCCCGGTCTCTAAATAGGCGAGATTGCAGAGAAGAGGGCTGTCGCACAGTGTCGTTTGAATGGAGGTTGGGAAACGAGTGCAAATTAACGAAAGTACGAGTAAGGTTATAAAACCAGCAGTCATAAAATTTTAAAAACGCAGTCTTCAACGCGAGAACTTCGGCGAAAGCACTTGACAGTTTCGTTCACCGATAATTGGTTGCTGAGGCACGCGTGAAATAATGCTGCAGAAAATGTTTTTGGTTCTTCATTTTGTAGTTACACAATCTTCACTGTCCACTTGTCCGTTTAGAGAATCGTAAAACAAGGTGAGAGTTTTACGTCCAGACGGAAAGTACAGTTTATTCTTTGTAACGTAAGCAGAGTCTCCATGCCCAAAACATGACTCAACTCGCCTCCTCTCATCCTGCCTCCACGGGATAAAGAAGGCGAGTAGCTGGTTCAATAAACCACGCCAAAGACTGCTCGCCAGAAAGTAATTTGATAGTTTATTTTATTTTGATCCAACTGTGAAAAGCTCAGCGACCTCGGTGGGATTCGAACCCGCGACAGCAAGGGGAAGGCCTTAGTACAGCCAACGCTCGAGCCACCTAAGCTACGAGGCCCGTTCGTAAGCCGTGAGTTTAAACACATTTGGGTCAAGTTGCCCATCCTGACTACTGCGACTTATGGAATCCAGTAAATTTGATGCAGTAAGATGACTGGCCAAGCAGGATTTCTCAAGTGGTTCATCTGAAATTCACCAGGCTCACGTAATACATAGGTGTTTTGATGGGTTATGAATAAGTTATTTTGACCCGACTGTGAAAAATGGGCTACCTCAGTGGGATTCGAACCCAAGATGGCAAGGGGAAGGCTTGGAAACAGCCAAAACTCTCGCCACCTGAGTTACGAGGTCTCACCGGGAGCCGTAATGGTTACGAAAGTCACCTACCAATAAGAAGGGCAGATAGTGAAATGCTCATACAAATGCGTCGGAGTAAATGACGATTGAGTAGAAGTGAAAGTGAATTCGCGCTCATTCTGACATTTCAGGTTTTCAGCTTAGACGTGCAAACACGCTGACGTGACCGATTGCACTGCTCCTCCGCCGCATTCAGTTGCAATGTGGAGAAAAGAAGCTGAACTCGGGGGCCGTTTTACGAAATCCTGGCGCCTTCAGGTGGCACGCTCTAACACGTCGTAAAAACTGACACAAGACGACTCAGACCGCGCGAAGTCATGATAGGCTAGGCACGCAGCCAATCAGCCGACGAAAGGAGAAGGTCGTCGACCTCCCTGCCAGATTGGACATCGATCGATATTTACTGATGTGCGAGGTAGAAAGCCATCAGATGACGGCTGCGTCTACCATGTCATCTGGTCTTTACCAATCGCTGAGACTCATGATCCTGGGGTCGGAAGGTATGTGCGCTATGTCGGGGCAAATCTCATACAACACCCCAAAATTGCGCAACGTCTTTGAGTCTGTCATCAAGCTGTTTTTACGCACTGAACGTATGGCTATGTATGCTACTTGAACCACCCCACAAGTACGCAGCAGAAAGCGCGTACTAATGCCTGTCTCTGCTCAGCTGTCAAGCATCGAAGCGATTGTCAACGGTAGTAAATCTTTTACAAGCTCCACCCAGTATACGAGTTATTTGTTCACCACTTTAATGTCTGCAGTGGTGCAGTTAGTAAGCCTATGAGAACGAAAGTAGCTGTTATTCAAAGAACTAGCGCTACTGCTGAGGAGACCACAATCCAAACATCTGGAATCAATGCTTTTGCCTTTCCTCTACACATTTGGATACAGAAAAGGCATAAAATTTTCGATTAACCAAAAAGGCCCTGACATAATCTCTGATATAGAGCATAAGAACTTATATGATATAGAAAAAACTGGTCCGTTCTTCAGGATTCTATGTCGCTGGAAGAAAATATGCAGACGATCTGAGGTAAAAAGAAAACAAAAAAGTCAAGGGACAATAAGCGTTCTTGCCAAAGTCAGAGACGCATGCCGGAGTCCAAGCAGAATATTCGGAAAATTAATTAAATCAGAGAAGAAGGTGACATGATGGCCGGAACAAGAATTTTATTCACCTGGTGTTTCAGATTCTCACTTTAACCCAACATCAGAGACAGCCACAGATAAGGGTGAGCGCACAGGAGGTGGTGGTTGTCATGCCACCACGACAGTCCGACCGTCGGTTTCGACGATGTCCACCGTGTGCTCCACAGCAGTGCAAGGAAAGGGACGGGGGCTTGCGTGTGAATTAGCTTATAGTGATAGTAGACTTTTGTAGCGTCTACCACACTCTCTCCATCTCTCCTACCTGGACTGCGCGACAAGACAGAGCCAAGAAGATCGAAGGTGATAGGGGGCGCAGCCGATCTCCGCAGTCGGGGCCGACCACACACCCGGTCCATATCCCACGGATTGGGACTGCAATAAAATGATAGAAGCGACCAGGCGAGTTCCAGGTAGCAGTTCAGAAGACGAAGATTTGAGCACCGGAACAAGAAATTTATTAGCCTGACGTTTCGGATTCCCACTCGAATCCATCATCAGAGACAGTCGTAGGTAAGGTTAGTGGTCGCACAAGGAGTGCAGTGTTTATAGCACGTGGCTGTCGTGGGACTATATGCGCAATCACTGCTGGGGTCGTAATTGATACGATGGTGGCCTGTCAGTAAGAGTCAGAGTCGTTAATGGCCGTGATTTCGTCATCCGTGCTGGATGCCGGTGTGACGATTGCTCGGAAAATTGACTCACTGTCACCGGGATAATTGTTCGTTCGTGCCCTCCACACGTGACTGATTCCCCTGCCCAGGGAAAAACTCAGCACGGAATATGGTACTGGGAGGTTATTCCGCTTATTGATGGATTACGGGCCTGCGAACCATGACTCGAGCAGCTCGTGGCTCACGCGGTTGTCACCCCTTGCGAGAATTTCGGCCTCTCGAAACATGAAAATATAGCCGGCTCCCGTCGAATGACAGTGACACTAAGTCAATTTGCCCAGCAATCGTCACACCAGCATCCAACACGGGTGACACAATCACGGCCATGAACGACTCGGACGCAGACGGACATACCACCATCGCATCAATTTTGACCCCAGCGGTGATTGCGCGTATGGTCCCACGGCGGCCAGGTGCAATAAATACTGCACTCCTTGTGTCACCACTACCCTTATCTGCGACTGTCTCTGATGATGGTTTCGAGTGAAACTCCGAAACGTCAGGCCAATTAATTTCTTGTTCCGATGATCATATCCTCGTCTTCTGAAGTGCAATAAACATCACATTAAGAAAGAGCCATTGCAGCCTGTCAGTTCACCAGTCGGTCACTCCACAGAAACATACACAGTAAGCTGGCTGCGAGGTCCAGGCTATCCTGTCGGTTGCCACCCTTCCAAGCCACGACTTTTAGCGCTTCAAGCGTGGCAGATTGCCTTTGGGAGGAGAGTGCTCTGTGGCGTCGACCTCACTTTCTCTTTCCACTCCCGGCACTAGTCCACTATCCGAGCCGGTCAAATGACTGATGTCAGGAGGGGGCGCAGTGGCTAACAGAGCTAGAGGATCCGTCTGCGCGCGCCACGTGCACGACCTGCCCCTCCTCCCAGAAACGCACACATCAGGATTGCACATACAAGGGGGTAGAGGGGGGCAGAGGAGGGATTAATTCTCAGACAAACGGCGTGGGTCCCTTGGGATGTTACGCTATGGCATGAAAATGCCCTTCCTTATACGAACGAAACCCTATGGGAGACAGGCGTTAGAGGTGTAACGTCGTCTTTCAGAATCAGAGATGCCTGCAGGCGCTTTGCAGGAAACCAGTAAAAAAGGGGCTGCATGCTGGGCTCTCTTTTAAGCCCAGAAATGCTCATCTTGATTGTATATGGAAATGTATCGAACGCAGGAACAACTACACTGGGGAAGAAGGGGGCCGTGTTGCACAGTCACAGTTACCTTATGCCGTGCTACCGTTCAGATGGATGGCAACGGTATAGAGAAGGGCACCACTTAACTGTCAGTAAACTGTGTATCGTGTCATATGGGGCTTTATCTTGGCACACATTTGCATGCCTTTGCAGAAATCGCCCTGCCAACAGCGATTACCTCCCAGGACCTTACACCTTAACTCAAAATCCGTTATTTTGTGAAACTTACTTTTTGTTTATTGTTTAATTACTACTCTCCTTTCCGTCGTCGTACAATAGCGTAGGATAAGACTTTCGGCATAAGTCCATGCAATTTCTGTGTTTTCTTTCATTTTGTCAGCGTACTGTCTAGCGTGCTGCCCCACCCATAAAACTCCCTTTAGCATAAATCACGTATCGCACGATCCACAGTCAACTGACAATTAAGTGGGGTCCTTCTCTATACTTTTGCCCAGATCGATTTTATATATCTATCATGGCTGACATTCAAGAGGATGAGGAGGCAACTGTAGGTCGCATATCACACACTTCGGGGCGTGGTTAGATAGCGACAACTCTGATGTCTAGTCCAGAATGTTTTTTTAAAGAGGTGAATCTGTTACTTCTTATAGTATGTCTTAATGAGTGCTCTAACAAGTATGATTTGCTCGTCACCTCGACAAGACCACATTGTCTGCATGAAAACAGGACAAAGATTCGAGTCTTCTTAACTACATCACACAGACACACTTGGGCAGATCTAGGAGCCCGTTCGGACGTAGAGAGTTGGCCGCACTTCAGTCAGTCATGCCATCACACAACGGCTATAATTACCAGCTGCCGAATTCGTTGCCGGCGATCGTAATTTGCGCGACAATTGCCTGCTTGTCCTCATCCGAGTCATGAATGCCTGCAGCCTCATTAACAGATGGGAGACTTGTGGGAGATAGAGCTCGTGTGAAATTATTTGTTCATACCTCTTCCTTATGGAAAAAGCCTACTAATTGCCACGGAAACGCAACTAGCACTTATACTCAAAGAAGAAGCTTTCGGCACTTGTACTTCCAAATGAGGATAGAGGAAGACTGAAAGAAAGCAGTAAAATTATTTTGATGAGCCAGTGCTAAAGTGGAACTTGCGAAGGTACCTCACCTCCATGAGACTGAAGAGCCTTGTTGGAATGCACAGGAAGACACCACACGTGCAGCACTTTCAAGTTGTTTTACGAGGGACATATGGACCTCCTAGCTTCATGGCTCCAGTCCGAACGCTGACCATCATAACTTGAATCCTGACCTTAACACGTGTGACCCTAAACCACATAATCCCATCAAGAACCCTGACCACAACCCCTCCCCTGAAATCTAGGGCAAGGCCACATGTGATGCGGGGAGTCTATATTTTAATGTCCAGCCTATGCTACTTAAAGCTATCTTCTACTTCCTTTTCGGTACCGTTTCTGCGACGTTGTCTGGTTTGCTGCTTTTTACTTTCCTCAGAAATTAACTGAAAACTTGGTGTAGGTCAGTATATTTGAAGGTCTATAGGCGGATACCATTCTAGAAGCATAGGTATTCTCTACAAGCCCAGACACGCGCGTTTCGTCGATATTCTGTCGCTGCATGACACAGCTGTGAGGACTTCGGCTCGCAACAAATTGTAAACTGGAGTGTCTATCAGAAAGCAGACGGGGAATACTGGAGGATCCACTGAAGAGCCGAACCCCTCGTAGCTGTATCACACAGCGGCAGAATATCGGTTAAACACGCGTGTCTGGGCTCTTAGCGAGTACCTGTGCTGCTAAAACGGCATCCGGTAACCCCAAAGTTGTCTGGTTTATCAACTGTCCTAGAAATTAAAATTCTTTTTGGATGAAGAGGGGAAAAGAGGGTTCACACGAAATGTTCAGGGAATATCTACTTAGGGCAGGTGGAAGTTATCATAGATGTTTTGGCAGATTTTGAATAATTCATATTGACCCAACCGTGAAAGACTCGGCGCCTCGGTTGGATTCGAACTCAAGCAGTAAAGGGAAGGCTTTAGTACAGCCAACGCTCTAACCACTTGAGCTACGAGGCCCCGCCGGAAGACGCGAGTTTGAACAAATAATGCAAATGCAGAGAAATATGATCAAGCCGTTTCCTTGAGGGGGCCCTTTTTAGTTCTGATGATGCTGATGCCGGTGGTGATGTAGGCGAAACTGCAGATGTTGCATGCGTCCTTTTGTGGGATTGATGCGTTTACATTGTATCGTTCAAACGCAGAGATCTCGGTGTGGCGTAGAAAGAAACATTAAAGTTACTGACCTAACTCATGAAATGTGTCCAAATTTACCAATGATTGTCAATCAATCGCAAACCGAAAGCATTTCCTGAGTCCAATGTCTATGATAATGAAGTACAAGTTTAAAAGAATTAAAAGCATAAAAGAAATATTAAAGGCAGTGTTGCGTTGTTTAAAAATGCCGATTTATTTTGAAAATCGCAATATCCCGAAAACGTCAGAAATGACTCTAATTTAGTAAACTTCGTTTTTGAATGTATAGAATGTATTTTCATACCAAAAGCGTTGTAAATCTGAAATTAGAAATAAAATAACGTCTAATAATAGTGTTTCAGTGAAGTTTACATTTAAATACCGTTTAAAAAGTAGTGTGATTTCATATATGACGGTTTGTCAACTGCCTACATTCTGATTGTAGATTTCAAGACAGTTTTCCAGGATTTCGTGTGATCCTTAACTCTTTTGAGTTAGATAAGATGGGGTTCAGCAAGAGAATCTGGATTTCGCTTGGTTTCACCGATGGGGACGTCGTAGGAAAGAAGTTTTCATAAGGTGACATACCTTGAGGCCGGTCGGTGCGTAATAAATTTAAATAGAACTGACAGGCGTGAGCGTAAGCAGATGCGTAACCGGAGTCTAGGGCATGTATTAGCATAGGTAATTGAACGAATATATTGCAGCGTCCATTTTCGCTAAAATTTACTGATATTTTACTTGATATAATTACGCAAACACAATTTCTGCATAAGAAAAGGACATTTTATCGAAGGAAATGGATGAGCGAAGAAAATGCGCAACATTTAAGACGTCCAGAAAGTATCGCACCAGTTTCCGTTATCAGATTTCATGAGATAGGTCACGCACTGTAAGTCCTCCCACACGAAAACTTTGAGCGGGATTTTTCAAATGCCAAGGACGACAACGCGCATTTACCTCGAGCAGATGTATCAGGTTGGATTGAAGGTTCATCCAATTTTCGCCGCATGAAATGAAAATAAGCGAGGACATGGGAATAGCAACACTCCCCCCGGTAGTACACGTGGCCTTGCGCTAAAATCCAGGATGATAGGAGTTAGGATTGAGAAGACGGAGATGCGATCACTGGAACAGGAAGTATATTGGCCTGACGTTTCGGATTCTCACTCGAGTCCATCATCAGAGACATTCGCAGATAAAGGTGATGGTGGCACGAGGCGTGCAGTATTTATAGCACGTGGCTGCCGTGGGACCGTATGCGCACGGCAATTAACAGTTCTCGCAGTTCCACCATCACCTTTATCTGCGAATGTCTCTGATGATGGATTCGAGCGAGAATCCGAAACGTCGGGTAAACAAACTTCTTGTTCTAGTGATCGCATCTTCGTCTTCTGAACTGCTACCTGGAACTCGCCTGTTCGCTTCTATCAGTTAGGATTGAATTTCGGGTTCAGCTTAACTCTAGGGTTAGGTTTAGGTTTATCTTACGGGGATAGGCATCCTTCCTCGAATGTACCGTTAGGGCACCTATACTACGGAAGGTTCCTATTCGCCTGCTTGCCAGAAGTGATAAAACGGATACTCAGACTTATTTGATTAAAAATATACATTTTCGTGCTTTCTATGAGATTGTCCTTACCTTTAAGGGCTTTAACGATGTTTTTTTTCATTCTACCTCGTATTTGGGAGGCAAAAATATATCAGCTCACTTCCAACATCTTGTCTTGATGAAAATCCTGCTGCTGCTGCTGCCGTCCCTAAACAATTGACATTCTGAGAAAAAGGTGAAATTAGCTGGATGTAGCACTCTGGCCCAGCCAATTTCCTCTAGAAAATCGTTGGTGACGACTGTAATGTAGGGACGAGCACTATCGTGGTGGATAATGACCACCTTCATTTGGACTTGGAGGTGGGCGTTTCTTCCGCAGAACATTTTTCTGACGGCGAGATTTCTGGGAGATTACATCAGTACTGATTGTCTGCCTATTTCCCAGCAGTCCATGATGGATGACCCCTTGCATATTCCACCATACACTCTGCATGAACTGATCAGTCCTCACGACTGATCAGCTGAAGACGGCACTTAGCGTTCTGGTAAAGGGTTCATTTCCTGTTTTCTGATGCTGAATATGTCATGCAAGCAAAAACTGACAGACAGGTCGTACGGGACGAACACTGCAGACACTGCTGCCTTTTCACTTCACCTACGGTTGTCAAACTGCTGACCCTGAAACTAACACTACAGTAGGTGGGTTAACTCATGAAATATCAACCGGAATGCCGAAATGCGTTTTCTTTTCGAAAAGATTAATTAAATAGGGTTGTAAAACTAGTCAGCCTGCAACATAATTTTATAATATTTCAGTTACCACAGGATGCCGACTTTTGAACGAACTTCCTCCCGTCTGCATGCAAAGACTATAATCTGCCAAAATGACTACTTATGTAGCATGCATTTTTCTTTTTTATTTTAGATGCATCAAAATGTCCAATAATATTTCACGGAAAACGTGTATAAAAATATTCATTCTTCTGCTCATTCGGTAGACAATTACGTCTTCCTCCAATTTTCTACTCGAAGGAAGGGTATAATTCGGGTTTCAAAAACATTTCCAATTCCAGAGTAATTTTGAACCCGCTCTACCGCTACACTTGCATTCAGGGCCTCCAAACTACCAGCCGTCTCTTTTCCGCGTACGGAAATCCACGCATTTCTCGGTAATAAAGGGGGGGGGCATATAGGGTTCATGTAATTTAGCGGTGGATTTGATCCATATTGTTAACTTTACAAGCCACATTGGTAAATGCAGAGACATGATGTTTTATGAACGGCCATTTCACGGTATTTAAAAGTCCTACAATAATAAACTTTTTAAAACCAAGTTATGTCCCTCCCTTGAGTATAAAATTGGAAGAAGACGTAATTGTCTACCTAATGAGCAAAAAACAAACATTTTAATGCATGTTTTACATTAAATATAATTAAAAATTTTAGGGGCATCGGCAATCAATGAAAAAACGCATCCTACGTAAGTAGTCGTTTTTTACAGAGTGTAGTTTTTGCATGCAGCCAGAAGGAAATTCGTCCGAAAGCCGGAATCCTGGGGTAACCGAATTATTATAGAATTATGTTGCAGGCTGAGTAGTTGTACAACCCTACTTAATTAATCTTTTCAGAACGAAGACGAATTTTTGAATTTCGGTTGACATTTCATGAGTTAGCCCACCTACTGTACATTTGCGATTCGTGCTCTAGCAATCTCGTCAGTGTCCTCCGGATTGATTAATTTTGGACGCCCACTTCTTGGCCCAATCTGGGGCAAGAATCCTGAATTCTGGAACGAAAAAACAACTTTTTGCGTGCCCTTTCAGTCAAAACATAAAGACTGTGGTTGTTGTGAGGGTATTTTGCTGCTGCACCGACATTAAGGTGTTAATGAATGGTGCGATGCAAAACACTTCTAGTATGCTTCCTAGTTTTTTGCAATGCGGAGTCGAGTTTGTAGGCGAATTATGCCAACTTTGATTAAAAAGACTAGTGGGCGAGGTTACATTTACTTTCGATAAGTTATCGTCAGGCCAGAACATTTATATGGAAATGGGGTCAGCTAAAACATGTCATTGATTGGAGAAATCGATTAAAAAGTTCGTCTTAACACCAAGGCCAGCGGGATGTGGAGATAGGAGAGGAGGAGGCGTAATCAGAGGCAGAGGGGGATCATGAAGAATGATCTCAGCGGGGGAGGGGAGGGAGCGGGGGACGAGGGGAATTGCTAGCAGTTGTTCGATCTTCGGCTATGGTAAACGCTGTGCTTGTGCGAGGTTCTTCTGTGGGCACAAAACCGGCTTGTGTAATCTGATAGCAACTGCCTCTGGCTTTGCTAGCCGACGCCGACTCTGTGGCTTAGGGTAGTTTGGTGGGACTGTATAAATCGCACGAAAAGTTCCGTTGGGGTCCACACGATGCCCAGAATTAACAATATAAGTAAGAAGGTATTTCTAAGCAGTGTAAAAAAATAATGCGTTAATGGATCATGTTTACCGTCTTCAAATTAAAAATCAGAAAGAACTGTCGTTCCTAATTTTTTGCCTACCTACGGGAGCTACGAACTTTCCCAACAGAAAGTTTAACGTACACGGAAAATTTATTTGTTTTAACATTACAGTGAAGTAGAAACAGGTCTGAATGCTGCAGCAGATGGCTTTTTTTCAAAAAGACATTGAACTGTATTCCGGGTCTTTTAATTATATTAAAAATGCTCCCACAGCTTATAAACGCCCTTGATCATCAGGCATGAATACTCATTTCGCCGTGAGCCGAAATCATTTAAGGCTGACGGTTTTTGTGAAATCCGTCTTCTTTCAGCTGAGTACACCTTGGGGCTGACATAATATGTCTTCATATTAAGGCATTACATACCGACAATATGAGTTTCATTCTCTAGAACCACATTTCCACCGAAAATTTGTCTCGAGGCGAAGTTGACGGCCGGGTTGTGGCAGCATTCGACTCAACGGTCCAAACTTTATTGGGTCCCGGTTAAGAAGTTAATTAGGTTTTACAACGCGTTTAGGTACATGGCAGCAAACTGATTTAAATAATCCTAAATGCCCCTACTTGGGCTTTAAGAGTTGGTTCTCGGACCTCGAGAACCAACAACATAGAAAGAGGCTATTTCAGCTTCGACACAAGATTTTGGGGGACAAAGTTCAGGCGACAGGAGAAGTGCCTTTTGATTTAACGGAAAAATCATGACAAAATCATATCATGTAAATATGTGTTTACATCCGTACCTTAAATTTTGGAATGACCGTCCTTCGCGGCCATCTTTAGAGAAGAGGACCGTTTCACCTTCCAGTATCTACTGAATTGACTGACTAATTTCTCAAGCCTACTTAAAGATGGATTGGACCAACCTAGAAAAACGTAAGTCACATTATTCGTAATTACGTGAGTAGGACAAGGAAACAGGTACCCACCGTATACAGGTGTCTTGTACTAAATCCCAAGGAAATTGGGGCCAGCGTCATGGTTAGAATACAAGTTTTGGATCAAGGTCAGGGTTAGGACACGGGAATAGGTGCTCTTTCTGGAATCTTGCTCAAAGCCACCTGTACTGTGCGAGGTTGAAGGTTCTATTGCCCTGTGTTCTTTCGTTCTTTGAACGCAACTCATATACGATTTCAGATCTATTTAGTTACTGCCGACAGAACAGGAGCTCATGACTCTGTTGTTCGACGAAAGTTCATGTTCAAAACTAGGATGTGCCCATTCTGGAGGACTTTCGAGGACAGCTAGGCCAGACACGACAATCCAAGGCGTCCCCTGCGTTTACAATTAATATTGATCAATTGTTGATTAGTTGTCGCCTCTGGAAATGCAACGAGGTCATCTGCCGGATAGAGACAGACTTAGTCTCTGCTGACGAGAAACCAGACGGCCTGCGACAGAGTGCTGTACTTCATCAAAAGGACGAAGGGTTGGCACCGTATTGCCGGGCAATGTAATCATTAAAAGTCCAATTCAATGCCGTGGATGGAAAGACGATCCCAGGTGAACTGTAGCCAATCTTCTACGGACTATGCAAGTGATCGAATTGAAGCCTACATGCGGCAACTTCTTCAGTTAGACTCAGATTCGTTTCAAGCTCAAGTCGAATTCTTCAGAGGCGCGTGCTATGCAAAAAGCTGGAATAAATCATCCCTGACAAACAGAAGTCCTTCGTTATTAAAAATGAAGACACAGCGGCAAGGGTATGGTTTATGGCCGGACATTTGTGTTGAGCAAAAGAGCTAAACTTCTAAGAACTTGTTATTACTGACGAAGACAAGGGAGACTGGAATGGCCATTTATGGCTTAGTAGCCGTCGTCAGCCAGTCATACCCAACCACGAAGTGTAATAACATACTGCCTATATCATGTGCCGCTGTGCGGCTGCTGGTTGGGTTCAAGAGGAGAGAGCCCGTAAGGCGCAACGAACGAGTGAGTTTCGTAAGAACGATTGGTGAGCGACCCCTACCATTTTATATTCCCAATCGAAACCGACAGGGCAGCGGGCTCGTGGCCCAGTGGTTAGAGGCGTAGACTTCTAACTAACAGGTCGCGGGATCGAGCCCCGTGCGTTCCACACTTCGGGGTTCGGTATGACTGACTGACGACGGTTAGTTAGCCAGAAATGGTCATTCCAGTCTCCCTTGTCTTTTTCGGTAATAACTTACTACCTATATCATGCGCCGCGGAGCGGCTGCTGGTTGGGCTGGATAGAGAGTAAAAGAGCAGAACATCTAAGAACTTTGTGGCGTCACAAATTTGATCCTTCATATTGCCACCAATTAAAAAAGGACACTATTCTTACCACTTAATGATAGAGGTAAATGAATTTAATGCGCCTCTGAAGGCATTGTCAAAAAGGTGTTGTGTTGTTGTACTTTTACTTCGATGGCTACCTTAAAGCACCTTGACAACACAAGTTATTTTCTCTTAGCAAAATTACTCCCCGGAGTAAATAACCCCCGCCTTAAACCGTACCCTTGCCGAGGCAGCTACAGCCTGCGCGTGTCATGAATGCAGTTGCGCGAGAGAAGGCCTGTTTTCTAAGTAGTTCCGACCTCTAGTTCCAGCACTATGGTTATTATCCCACTAAACTTTGAGAGGTTGCTTAATTCCATCTGTATCATCACACTTGCATTTTGGCAGGACTCAAATTTTAGTGTCCCAAGGTCATTGTTGTCAGAGTAGTAAAATTGCGAGATTTGCTAAAACTCCATAAAACCAGTCTACCTTAGTTGCTTAGACGCATCTACCTGTTCGTCATTTTCAGTGGAACAGAACACATGGAGGTGGCGATGCCTTCCCAAAGGGCTATACGATCCTTGCCATGATTGAGAAAGATTGGGTCCATGGTAGAGGGACGCTCACCGATCCTGTTGCGAAACACACCCGTACCGTTGGGCCTTGGAGCTCTCTCGCGAGCCCAACCAGCAGCCGCACAGCGGTGCGTAATATATGCAGAGTAATATTACCGACAAAGCAAGGGAGACTAAAATGGCTATTTCTAGCTTATGAGCCGTTGTCAGTCAGTCATATTCAACCCCGAAGTGTGGGACACCTGGGGCTCGCTCCCGCGAGCCGTTGGTCCAACTCCTCTAATCACTGAACCATTGCGGTCTCCCTTGTGTTTGTCGGTAATGTTACTCTTCCTCCATCGGGTCCACCTCGAGCCCTGTTTAGACCTTTCTAGTGGACATCATCTATCATGCGGACGCCTACGAAGCTTGCCGAGTTGTGTACTCTGAGTTACTTTATCAACTAGACGGCCATTCGGCACGTTTCACGAAGGCTGACGCAATACGCCCTGCCTTCCCTCCGCCCCCTAGCATTTTCGTTCTTCCCCTCGCCCTTATCACCTCTGCGCGTGAATTAGCCTTCTCCATGTTCTTCCTCCCATCCTCCCATCGCCATTTATTCCTCCGCGCATACCGCCGTTCCAACAGTACCGGAAGGAAGACCACTATGCTGTAAATCATATGCTTATGACGAGGTCGCATAATAAATAGTTAAAAACGTGGACTGGGTTTGTTCATGCAGCCCCATTTGCTTGATGTCACATGGTTTGCTTCCTAAAACGCTGACTTTACGTACACCACGTGTTTGCGCCTTCCTCACTTTTTTAAATTCAGCAAGTGACTGTACCTTGCACAGGGGGGGGGGAGGGGATGAGCATACGCCAGCCTCGGTTACATCGGGTATTAGTTCACACGTGCTTCCCTGCGCGGGCTTCGATCCTTGCTTGCGCCCTCTTTATTATCTTAATCCAGCGAGTGGCTAATTAGACTTGCTAATGGCCTTGTTCGGACGGAGTGCAACTCCGTCGGTTCCTCTATAGTGGCCACGCCCTACGAATTAACTCGCGGTCCCCTCCCCAGGCCTTCCAGTTACAATCGCGCCCTCCTTATCCTCTTAATCCACCGAGTGGCTGTCGGAGGAAATGTGTACACGCCACTTTGGGTTCCACCAAGCCTCCGTTCACACGCGCTTCCCTGCGCGTGCTTCGAGCTCTGTCCGCACTCTCTTCCCCATCCTGATCCAGCCAGTGGCTAAGTTAGATATGTACAGTAAGTGACCGATCTCATGAACGGTTGGCTGAAATTCTGAAATGCGTTTTCGACTAGGAAGGATTACTTGGTCGCGGTTGCAACGCTGATTTCCTTGCGGCAGAATTCTTTAATATTTTGGACTCGTCAGAATGTCAGCTTTTGAATGCATTGTTTTTCAATCTCTTAGAGAGAACTTACTGGGTAAAAAATGACTATTTATTTAGCATGCATTTTTCCCATTAATTTTCGGCAGTCTTGCAAATTCAAATATATTTTATGGAAATCACGAGAGAAACTATGCTTTCCTTCAGTCATTTAATAGAGAATCGCGTCATCTTCATATTTTAGACTCAAGGAGGGGGTATAATCATGCGATTTTTAAGATCGCGCAGTGTCCATTCATACAACATCGTACCTGTCCGTTTACCACTGCTCCTCATGAGATGCACAACATGGTTCGCATCCATTGCAAACTTTTATCAACTCCATATCGTACCTTTTTAAAATCATAGAAGAATATGCGATTTTCTTTACGCAGAACGCATGCACCTTGTGGGTTGTAATCATTAAGCGCCAATGCAACGACTGATCAGACTCCAAATTATTCGGCAATTAGAAAACTTTTTTAAAGCCTAATTATACTCCCTCTTTGAGTATAAATTATAAAGATGACGTGATTCTACATTAAATGACTGAAGAAAAGCATAGCTTTGCTCGTGATTTCTATAAAATATATTTGAAATCGCTAGACTACCGAAAATTAATAGAAAAAATGCATTTTAATTAAGTAGTCATTTTTTGCCCAGTCCAGTCTCTATAAGAGATTGAAAAACAATGCACTCAAAAGCTGACATCCTGACGAGTCCAAAATATTATAGAATTATGCCGCAAGGAAATAAGCTTTGCGACCTCGCTTAAGTGATCCTTCCTAATCGAAAACGCATTTCAGAATTTCAGCCAACATTTCATGAGATCGGTCACTCACTGTATAGTTAGTAAGCTACCCATACAGTATAAATAAGGCGGGCCTGCAAGACCAAACCTCGCCAAAACGTGCGTTTGTCTGAGCTGACCGACTCACTCTATTTCTGGGGTTGGACTGGTGTCATAATCTTTTAGGGTCATTGGAATCAAACCTTCCGAAAGGACATAAATAGGGGATACGAGTAGGTCAAGTTGGAGTGCTATGGCTTTCCTGTTCCTCGTCATTTCTGTTCATAAGGGCTACATCCGTCGAGTATGTCGGTGAATTGTCTCTTCACATCACTAATCATAGATGGACGAAACCCAACATTCCAATCGTCGTAACCGACGGAGTCCACTGGTGCGCCATAAGCTGGGCCAAGGCGCGGTGGCTTACGCGTGGGTTTGTTTACGGCGAGACCGACTTGCGCAGCCTCCACCTCACTCACTCCTCTCACACCCGTATCGCGTTCCGAAGACAAGCCGAAGTCAGGATGACCGGAAACAGACGTGGACGATACCTAAAAGCAGGCTTCACTACGTAGAGGCAGATCTTTTGACTGCGTTGTCGGAGCAAAACATGACTGTCACGAGCCCCATTTCAATTCCGAGGAGGACCTCTTGTGAGCGTCCTTTGCAATTTTCGAAAAACCTTTACGTGACTCTGAAAGTCCCATAGTCTGTTCTTTTTGGCATTCAGATAATGAATTGTATGCCATGGACAAGTCTGATGAACTGGTTAACATGTCTGTCGGCCTGTTTCGGTTCCCCTATTTATCGATATTATCTATCCGAATTTTCTGTTTCCGCATACTAACAAATAGCAATAGCCAAGTGTACTTTAAATCCCCACTATATTCATCCATTTGCGCTGCGTTGTGTATTCCGCCTATATAATCTTTGGGTTTTTAAAAGCTGAAAAACTGCGCACAGGTCACGAATTTTGCTGGGTATGTATGTGCGTATTTCCTTCATCATCCCCAAAAGAAGACGAAGAAGAAAAAGAGGCGATTCCATGGACCACACTGTATTGGTGCTGGCGTTTCGGAAACTTCCTTGTTTCCATAATCAGATTAGTGGTAGGCTGTTTGTTCCTGCTAGCCCAGAGTTGTTCTGTCTCGCCGCCTGTCTCGTGCCTGATACAAGAACCCTGACCTGCTTGCTGGCGGGGAATTGGCTTTAGTCTCACAGTGACCGGCCGCTGGGGCGCTCTTGTGACCTCTGCCTCCTGCCCGGCCGCCGTTGTCGCTGCTAGGTCCGTGTGCCCGTGGGTCCTCCCCCATAATCTGACGGGATGATCAGCTGCCGTTGCATGTGGGAATCGCGGTCAGCTGTTTGGGCGCGTCAGTGGGTCGATGTCTCGCGTCCGTCGTCTGACCCCCAGCTGGCTCTCTCCCCCTGCTGTGAAGGTGACAAATGTTGAGGGAGCCACGATTTGTTCGCCAGTGCTGTCGGCCCCGTCCGAACTGATTGGAATCTCGTACGAAGTGCCTGGTAGGCTGGATGAAGATCAATGGCTCTGTTGATTGTGTCAACTGAGGACCAACTTTCGAGAACCAGCCTGGCCATCTTGTCGCTGGCTCGGCCGATGACGCTTGCCTCCCCAAAGGCGAAATTGTGTTTCTCCTGTTGTATGTGGCCATATACCAGTGACAGCTTATCTGACCGCAAGCTGGTGCTCGTGCAATCTTGTGCAGAGGCGTTTGCCCGTTTCACCAACATATCTTGCACTGCAATCTTGGCAAGGTATGCTGTAGACCACTGCTGATTGTTCCGTTGCCCGTAGCTGGTCTTTGGGCCTCATTATCTGCTGCCTGATAGTGGATTCCGGTTTATGAGCCACCACAATCCCAAAGGATTCTTGCTGTCGCCTCAGAAACATTTCGCATGGGGGGGATTGCGAGCCAGAACTTCGGCTTCTCATCGTTAGATCTTTCGCGGTGAAATCATCTTCGGCTCTCACGTATGAAGAATCGTGGGTAACCATTGTCTGTGACTAGGGAGTGTAGATATTTCACTTCCTCCCTTCTCCCGTCGCTGTCATGACAGTGTTTTTAAACTCGTTGGAAAAGAGCTCTGACACAACTGCGTTTGTGACCAATGGGGTGGTCACTCCGGAATTGAAGGATGAGTCTGGTATTCGTTGCCTTTCGGTATACCGTAGTTCTGATCCCCCCATTAGCCATCCTTGTGACGTTTACGTCAAGGAAGGGCAACTGGTTGTTGTCCTCCTCTTCCATTGAAAATTGGATGTCGGGGAATATTGAGTTCAACAAGACTTTGAAGTCCTGAACGTCGTTCCGCTTAATTACGACAAATGTGTCCTGGACGTATGTGGCCCAGAATTTTGGGGAGTACGAACGGAAGACCAGTCGCTCGAGCCTCTGCAGAACAGCCTCGGCAATCAGTCCAGACAGCGGGGAGCCCATCGGTGTTCCCTTCTTTTGCTCGTAAACCCGGTTGTTGAAAGTAAAGAAAGTTCTGAGGGACAATTCCAGGAGTTCGATGACGTGCGTTCGTTTAAGCCGTTGATCAGTTTCATCGTACTTCTCCTGAAGAAGCTCGTCAATGGTGCTGATGGCCAGGTCGGTTGAAATGGAGGTGAACAAGGAGACCACATCACACGACAACATCATCTCGTCTGGCTCTATTTCTAGCTGCCTGATACTCCTCAGAAACTGCTCACCCGACTTCACCGTCCATTCAGAATCCTCAGTCAGGAAACGAAATCGTTGTTAAAGCCATTTCGATAGTCCAAAGCTCGGGGTGCCGCGTAAGGAGATTATGGGGCGTAGAGGTACTCCCGGTTTATGCACTTTTTGGCAGACCGTGGAAGCGCGCCATGGCGGTATCTGTGGCTTTTGCAGTCAGTGCTTCCTGCCTTTTGAGGGCCCCTGCCTTCCTTAACTTGTCTATCGCCTTGTTTTCACTGTTCACTTACCACTTGAACCCTCCAGTCTCCGAAAGCTTGTAGGCAACTTCGTCCTCCAACAGACCTTCCTGTTTCGCCGTGTACTCGGTCTTGTCCATGACAGCCGTCGAGCGCCCCTTGTCGGTGGGCAGGGTGGCGATATCACTCATCTACCGCATTCTCAGAAGTTCTCGGTCTTCTGCTTTGGAAATCACCCTTTGAGGTTTGTGCTGGAGGAGGAGAGTTGAAACTTGTTGCCGCATGGAACGTTTGTACTCTTCGTTGGCTTCACACTTCTGAAGGGCCGACTCGATAGAGCCTGTCAGTGATGACTGACCTCTGCCAGTGGACAATGGCAGATTTAAAGAAAATGATCTGAGTCTTGATACAAGACTGCCACTTTCGCATCCGTAATTACCGACGAGCGATAGAACAGCATATTTCCGCATGCCGGTCGATAGTCGCCGCACACGATCTGCAAATGCTAGAATCGACAATACTCACCAATGCACTTTGCCACCGCAGGTTGCACGATAGCCAATTGCTAGAGAAGTTCGAAAGAATACGTCCACAAATGGAGCGCTTTACTGACGGTGTCCTGGTTCACAACCTCTCGTCTCGTCGCCTCACACAGCAACAGCTGGAGGTTTTATCCCATGACGCTAAGTTCAACACAAGAGATGCTCGACCGGAAGATTTCATCGCATCCTTCGAGTCGGCCCTTCAGAAGTGTGAAACCACAGCTCTGATGATGGAAACGAGGAAGTTTCCGATACGTCAGCACCAATACAGTGTGGTCCATGGCATCGCCTCATTTTCTTCGTCTTCTTTTGAGGATTATGTACGGGATAAGCTATGTGGACCTCGAATCTTTACTCATGTTGATATATGCATATATATAGCACGCAATGCAGTCTGCTCTGTTTGTTCACAAAATCTCCTCTTTAACGTAATAGGGAACATTTGCTAACAGAAGGACTTCTGCGATATGGAAATTTGTGGCACAATGACGACATCTCTCAAGTCAGTGGTGATTGGTCAGCTGATAGAACAGTCAGTACATCTAACCTGTTCAAATAGCGCTTGTGAGTCTTATTAATTAGGTTATGCATAAGACACGTGACACAAATCACGACATAAAAAACGGAAATTTACAGCAATGCAAAATGGAGAATTGTCAAACCGAAAAATGTTTACGACAATAAAGCCTGCTATTATTTTATGTGGATGTCGGACCATGTCAAGACGTGATATTGGATACAACTGCTAGTCTTCGAAACAAGAAGAGACTCGTCTTACATTTCCAACCAACCAGTCCTTCATGGTAAAACAAACTCATATCAAGGGTCGAGGATATACAGTTGGTGGGCTAACGCATGAAATTTCAACCGGAATTGCAAAATTCGTTTTCGTTTCGAAAAGATTACTTAAGCAGCGTTGTAAAACTAGTCAGCCTGCAACAAAATTCTATAATATTTCAGAAACCTCAGGGTGCCGGCTTTTGAACGAACGTTCTTCCGGCTGCATACAGAAACCACATTCCGCAAAAGATGGCTACATAAGTGGCATGCATTTTTCTCACTGAATTTCGATGTCCCTAAAAGTCCAATTATATTTCATGGAAAACATGCATAAAATATTAATTCTTTTACTCATTCAGTAGAAACGTACGCCTTCTTTCAGTTTTATACTTGAAAGATATAATTCGGTTTTAAAAGTTTCTAATTGTGGGAATTTTAAATACCGTGAAATGGCTGTTCTTAAAATATAATGTCTCTGCACTTACCAATGTGCCCTGTAAAGTTAACAATATGGATCAAATCCACTGTCAAATTGCATGAACCCTATATAGTCCCCCTTTATTACCGTAAGGAAATGTGTGATCTTCCGTACGCGGAAAAGAAACGGCTTGTAGTTTGGAAGCCCTGAATGCAAGTGTAGTGGTAGTGCGGGTTCAAAATTATTCGGGAATTGGAAAAGTTTTTGAAAACCGAATTGTACCCTTGCTTCGAGTACAGATTGGAAGAAAACGTAGATTGCTACCGAATGAGCGGAGGAATGAATATTTGTATGCACGTTTTCCATGAAATATAGTTGGACATTTAGAGGCATTGAAAATCAATGAGAGAAATGAGTGATATTCAAGTAGTCATTTTTTACAGAGTATAGTTTTTGCATGCAGCCGGAAAGAAGTTCATTCGAAGACCGGCATCCTGAGGTAACCGAAATGATATAGAATTATATTGCAGACTGACTAGTTTTACAACCCTACCTAATTAATCTTTTCGAAACGAAAACGTATTTCGGAATTTCGGTTGACATTACATGTGTTAGCCTACCTACTCTAAACTCGTAGGCTGCCAAGTGAAGTTCACCTGTAATGTGAGTATTTCGTGTAACGCCGTAAAAAGAGTCTTGCCTGCGACCTGGTGGCGACGTTTTGGTTAAGGGTTAAAAGCTACAATAACAGAGTACAACGATTAAAAAGTCAGAACCCCCCACTTCAGTAAGAAAGTGACAAGGAAAGCGTTAATTGGTAATTCCTTCCTCACGACAGAGGTCTTGGAGTTGGGGATTTAACACCGGATTCTGTATGTAAGCTGCGAAAATTGTGCGTCTTCGCAAGTACTTACTAAAATCACAAGACACTACGTGCAGTGCGCAAAAATGGCTGCCGTGGGTGGATAGGAATCGATCAATATTTCGGTGGAATGTGTAACCTATGTCTCGAACTATGTCTGCACGCCTCCCGCCACCGCTAAGAATGGATATGAGACTGTTTCCGAATCAGAACTATCAGAGAAAGAGAGAGAAGGATCGCGCTGTTTTGACTGAGGTTAATTCTGCACTTTCATTAATTATCTCAACAGGACGCCAAAATATTCTTGATCGTACACACAAAATTGGTGGAAGATTCGAAGTCGCCAGTCTATCCTTCCCTACATACCAAGCACGCAATTCGAAAATGTACCGTCACGTGCTTTTCGTCGGGGTAGGATGCTGAACATTTTGGGAGGTATCTTCAGTTACTGTCGGCACTTCACGCTTTGTAAAAAAGATGTGCTAACTCATGAAATGTTAACCGAAATTCCGAAATGCGTTTTCGACTCAAGAAGATTGCCTAAGTAGGGTTGTAATATTAATGACCTACCAACATAATCCTGTAATACTTTTGTTACTACAAGATGCCAGCTTTTGAAAGAACGTCTTTCCGGCCAACTGCAAAAAAGGGCTACTCAAGTAGTATGAATACTTCTCATTGATTTTCGATGCCCCTGTAAATTCAAATATATGTCGTGGAAGACTTGCATAAAAATATTCATTCTTTCACATATTTGGTAGAAAACTACATTTTCATATTTTGTACTGGATGAAAGTGCATAATTGGGTTCCAAAAAACTTTTCCAATTCCCGAATAATTTTGAGCACGACTCTGCATTCCGGGTTTCCAAACTACAAGTTGTATGTTTTCCATGTGCGGAGTACCATTCATTTCATTACGGTATTAAGAGGAGGCCACCTGGGGATTCATAAAATTTGGCGGTTAATTTGAGCCATTTGAAAGCAACATAAATAAATGCAGAGACACGATATTTTATGAACGGGCGTCTCACGGTTTTAAAAAATATCCTAATGAGAAACTCTTTTTACAACCAAATTGTGCCCTTCCTCTTAGAACAAAATATGGAGAAGACGAAGTTTCTTAGCAAATATGTAGGAGAATGAATATTTTTATGCAAGTCTTTTATGCCGTTACGTTTGTACTCCGGGTTTCCAAACTACAAGTTGTATGTTTTCCATGTGCGGAATACCATTCATTTCTCTACGGTATCAAGAGGAGACCGCCTAGGGTTCATAGAATTTTGCCGCTAATTTTGGCCATATTGTAAAATTCGCAAGCAACATTAGTAAATCCATAGACACGGCGTTTTATGAATTGGCATCTCACGATTTTAAAAAATATCATAATTAGAAAGTTGTTTTACAATCAAATTATGACCTATCGTCCAGTATAAAATATGAAGAAGACGTAGTTTTCTACCAAATATGTAAAAGAATGAATATATTTATGCAGGTCTTCTATGACATATATTTGAATTTACAGGAGCATCGAAAATCAGTGAGAATAATTCATACTACTTGATTAGCCCTTTTTGCAGAGTGTTGTTTTTGCAGGCGGCCGGGAAGAAGTTCTTTCAAAAGATGGCATCCTGTAGTAACAAAATTATGATGGGATTATGTTGCTAGGTCATTAATATTACAACCCTACTTAAGCAATCTTCTTGAGTCGAAAACGCATTTCGGAATTCCGGTTAACATTTCATGAGTTAGCACACCTACTGTAGATCTCTTACGGTGAACAAAGGGAACGCGGGACTAGATATGTGGGAACCTGCAAGATGAGTTATTATCAGAGGACCTCTAGTTCGACTGCTTATTGTAGGACATTTCCTGCTTTGAATACAGGCAGACAGACTGAACCGCAGAGAGAGCCTTCTACTTTGAGTTAACTTTCCTAGATCACATCTATCCGACGCGATGAACTCCACAGGAAGCCCCACGAAGTAGGCGCGGCAGCGGTGAGTTCTGCGTGAATTGGTTTATGACAACAGAGGACTTGCGCAGCCTCTGTCGCACTCTCCCTCTTCCTTCTCCAGCCTTGCTGCGATAACAAGACAAGATCAAGACTATCGGAGGGGGGCCCGGACGCAGCTAAGCAGCTCGTATGTGCGTTCTACACACGATCTGGCCCCCAAGGGACGGCTTGAATCTCATGTGGATGGGGGTGTCACAATGACCACATTAAGAAGGGATCATTGCAACCTGATTCTCAGTCCTGCACTTACTCCAAAATACTCCCATGGAGACCAAGTCATCGCATCAGTTGACCATCTTTCAAGCCAATGACTCTAAGCTCGCAGGATTTGCGAAGCTCCGTGGTCAGCAAAGACTTCTTTGATAAGAAGTAGAAGCGATCGCTGGAGCAAGAGATTTATTCGCCTGACGTTCCGGATTCTCGCTCGAACCCATTAAAGAGGAATGTCTCTTGCGAAATGAAGTCAAGATGCCATGTCCCTTTTTACTTCTATTTCCAAGGATCTGGCAATCGAGATCGTCGAGCTACTCCTACAAACCAAATACAATGAAATGGAGAATCGTACTGGACATATCCAAGTCCTTCAGCTCCTAAAGTTCTGTCTCAGGACGTACTTCACGTTCGACGGAACAATCTACGAGCAGGCGGAGGGAACAGCAATAGGTTCGCCGATCTCGGGGTTCATTGTCGGGGCGGTCCTGCAACGATTAGAGTCGCTGGTCTTCCAGCACCTCAGACCAAAATTGTGGGCTCGGTATGTGGACGATACCTTCGTCGTTATCGATCAGGATCAACTGTTGACATTCAAGGAACGTCCGGATGCGGTCTTCCCCGACATACAATTTACGATGGAGCAGGAGGGAAACAACTAACTGGCTTTCCTGGATATCCTCGTCTGTCGCAAAGATTGTAGTGGCCTAAAGACCAAAGTGTTCAGGAAAGCGACGAACAAGACTCAAATACTGAACTTCGACAGCAGTCACCCAATCAGCCACAAACGCAGTTGCGTAAGAATGCTATATCGGCGTGTTGAGACGCACTGCAGTGAACCGAAAGACAAAGTTGCCGAAGTTCAATATCTTCGACGGGTTTTCAGAGAAAATGTTTACACGCGCAACTTCGTCAACCGGTGAGTGAGCAAACGGGACGAGCGACAAAATGGTACCGACCACAAATTCTGGCGAGCGATCCCGTGCATCAAGTACTTCTCCGAGGCCGTTAGTCGCCTTCTCGCACCACTTGGGGCTGGAGTTGCACACACACCGGCGGCTACCTTAGGGCGTCAAGTGGTGAGACCAAAAGACTCACTGCCACGGCAAGAAATATCTGGAGTCATTTGACGGATCTGGTTTAGTTGAGGGCAAAACAGCTACGTCGGAGAAACTGGAAGACTGCTCCGGACGCGAATCACCGAACACGCGACAGCGGTGCGGAGAAATGACGCTAACTCACAGGTCGCGGCCCAATCGACGAGATCAGGCCACATATTCAAGTTCGATGAGGCCAACATTATCGTAAGAGGTGATAATCGCATGGGACGCAATTTGCTTGAGTCATGGTTCACGGGACCTCAGTCTATCACCAAGAGTAACGATATCCCTACCCCATATTTCGTTCTGGGGCATAGTCTGGCCAGAGGAACTAACCACTCGGGGGCATGCAGGCCGGTGAACCAGATGGCCGAGCAGTCATCACGCCAGGATCCAAAATGGGTGATGAGATTTCGGAAGTCAACAATTTGCATGCCGGCCATCAAGCAATTAGCGCACCAGCGGTCAGCGATCTCGATGAAGGGAAGAACGGTTAATTATCACAGGTACACAGTAGCACATAAACCGCGTCCTATAAATGTCGCAACTTCCTGTGCATGAATCATCCGTTTCTGTCACTGTCTCTGATGAGCGAGAATTCTAAACGTCGGGCGAATAAAGCTCTTATTCCAGCGATCGTTTCTACTTCTTATCAGCAAGTTCCTGGAACTCGAATCGTCGCTTGTATCGGGAAAGACCTCTTTTTTGGCGCCTATGAATGAGGTGCGTTCCACTGCCGTGCCGGACAGTACAGACTATCTACAGAAAGCCAGAAACTTGTTGAAAGATCGTCAGTCATGGAGTCAGCGTTAATCCAGTCCCGTAAAAACACCGACACGCGAAATCAGTGCGACTCCACTGGCAATGCAGAGCCCAGGTGCAATGTCGTCTATCGACCGACGCGTGACGAAAGCACGAGAGACGGTCTCCCAAAGGTAGACCAGGAGAGCGCTCCCCTTCGACACGTCGTCTATCATTCGCATCAGGTTCATTATGTGTCCCCTGCACCCGCCGGCCATCCGAGCCGATTGAGCAGCTGATAAGGGGATGATGAGCGCAATGTCCGACGTGGCTTGAAGGCCTGTCAAAATGTCTGTAAGCGTGTGCTATGCCAGTATCAGCAAACCATGGCCCTCGCAGCCTGGTATGCACTGGCAGGTCCCCGCCGGTAGACGCGCTTGCGCTCCCGCTGGGCATACAGGTGGTGAACATGGCCATCCGGTCATCTTCGTCCTTCTGACCCGTTGCGGTGTTGTGTGGACCAGGGGAGGTGGTGGCACGCCTAGGTGCGGGTCCGGCTGTTCCAGCCACTTGCGCTCTCCCTCGTCTCCGGTCTTCTTGACTCTGTCTTGACACCGGGTACAGGTAGAGAGTAGGGAGGAGAGAGACTGCGTAAGATGCTGTGCAGGTCCACCATCACTCTAAATTAATTCACGCGCAAGTCGCCGTCCCTGCCCTCACCTTGCTGTGTAGCACACAATGGACATCGACGGAATCGACGGTCGAACTGTGTGGCTTGAAGGCCTACTTATGGGGCGCCACCACACGCGCGTACGGCAGTAGCTATATGTTCGGCCTTCAAGTTTGTGAGCGTCTGAAATGCCATTACTTAACAAATCGTGGCCCGCGCAGTCTGGTGTGTGCTTGCGGTTCTCTGACACCTGGTTCCCTGCCGGTAGATGCGCTTGCGCTCCCGCTGGGTATTCAGGTCGTGAGCATGGCTGCCCAGTCATCCTCGCCGTCTTTCTGACTCGTTGTATTGTTGTTTTGGATGGTTAAATCCTGGTCAAGTTTTTTTGTGGACCAGGGGGGGGGGTTGCGGTACGCCGTGTCAGCCACCTGCGCCCTCCCCTGCATTTGGTCTCCTCGACTCTGTCTTGACATCGGGTCCAGGTGGGGGAGGGGGAGAGAGTGTGGTAAATGCTGCACAAGTAAACTCAAACTGTCAATAGAAGCAAAGAGACGAGTCCCAGAAAGCAGTCTTGAAGAAGGAGACACGATCGCTGGGACAAGAGCTTTATTAGCCCGACGTTTCAAATTTGACGAGGCCGAAATCCTCGCTAGAGGTGACGACCGCGTGAGCCGGCAGCTGCTTGAGTCATGGTTTACTGGCCCCCAGTCTATTAACAAGTGCAATGATCTTCCCATTTCATACTCGGTGTTGAGACTTCGCCTAGGCGGAGTAATTGGCCACGCGGGGGGCACACAAGTGAACACTTTTCCCAAAACGAGAGTCAGTACGTCAGACGGTCGAGCAGTCATCACACCAACATCCAGCGCGAATGATGAAATTACAGCAATTAACGACGCGAAAGTCGGCCATCACACCACGTGCGACGATCCCGGATGAAGACGGGGGGAGGGGAGCCGTGAATATTCATAGGTATGCGGAAGCATGGCAACTGCACCCTATAAATAGTGCAGCCCCTTATACATGATCCACCCGTATCTGCTTTTGCCTCTGATGATGGGTTCGAGCAGGAATCCGAAAAGTCAGGCTAATAAAGCTCTTGTCCCAGCGATCGTGTCTCCTTCTTCTACACTCTAAGTGTTACCTAATTGACACGCAAGTCAACATGCTTGCTTCGCCTTGCTATAGGGCACACCGTGAACATCATGGGGCACGACGGTCGAACTGCCAGTTATGAGCATCCTCGGGCTCTGCGCAGCCAGATTAATGCGTGCCATGGGCCGATTTGGCTCAATGCATCTCCAGTGCAGCCGGTTCTTGGGGCTGTTGCGCTCGTCCAAATATTGTAACCTAATTATAAACTTCTAAATACGAGTTTCGATTAAGATTAGTAGTGAGAATTGGCGGATTTTTTTAGTATTTACATGTTCAAATCCCACCGGAAGACAAAACAATCCATAAAGAGGAGGCGCAAGGGAGTCTCCAAAGTTCGACAGCAGATGTGACGGGGCTAGCGCCTGACCAAACTGTAGGATTTCGCAGTCATTGTGTAGGCATGGCCCGAATGTGCTTGTGAAACCGCTGACCACTGAGGCCTGTCAAGGATGATCACTAATGAAAGGTTAAATGCGAAGGATAAATATGAGAATTTTCTAATTCTTCGTAAAGATAGTTGTGGGTGCTCGTATAAGAAATTAAAAGTAGAACAGTTGCCGCACACATACCGCCTATTAAGGCCGTGCGCACATAGTTCAGCGGATGAGTGTGGCTACTAATTTCCCAAAATATTCAAAAATTGGAGCTTTTAAATATGCTCACGAGCTGCTCAGTTATATTTAAAGTCAGGTGAAATTTGGGTACATTTTAATAGTTCGCGTGTAACCGGACTTAAGACAGCGTGTGGTAGTTCACGTTACCAGAGCGTTGACAGTACAATCACGTGCTACTGTCTAGTTTTAGTAGGCACTATTATGTGAGTTTTTGTCTGAGTAGAGGGACAGGCAGAGCATTGAAAGTTAGCTTTAATCGAGTAGAATAACAGATAGGGCGCAAGGATGAAGCCTTAAAGGTGGCTCTTTGAAAGGTTACACACAGGACTCTAGTTGTCTGCGTTTGACGACTCTAGAGATGTGTTTTCGATTAGAAAGGATACATTAAGTTGAATTGTAACAGAGACTACCATGGATCATAATCATTTGGTAGAAAATTGCACTTTTTTCAAAGCTTTTGCATAAAAAGGATAGCTTTGGGTTTTAAAGAGCTTTTCCGATTTCCAAATAATTTTGAACCCGGCCCGCAGCTGCACTTGGGTTTCTTAACTACATGCTGAATACTTTCCGCGCGCGGAATGCCATATGTTCCTTTAAGCTATTGAGAAGTTGTCATCTAAGAATTGCCATATTTTGTAATGGATGTGGACCTTATTGTATACTTCATAAACTGCATAAATAAACGAACAAATGCAGCGCTGTATGAACGGACTGCATGCATGAGAAATGGCATAGCGACCGCTCGGTCATGCAGAACACACTGATCGGTTTGCTGATTTCAAGTGTGAATTGTGCAATCAAATTGTCCTTCCATGACGCGCGTTTCAGGTCGTGACTCCTTTCTGCTCTCGTCTCCATAAAACAGGCTGTTGTGAGAAAGGATACAACGAAAAGGAAATCAATGGGGGTCTTGCTAAACCTTGAATAATTTATTTTGGACCGACTGTGAAAAACTCAGCGACCTTGGTGTGGTCCGCACTCACAACAGCAAGGAGAAGGCGTGAGTACAAGCAAAGCTCTGACCACCTTAGCCACGAGGCCTTACTGGGAATCGTATACTTTATCACAACTGAGTTAAGTTACCTGCCAATCCTGCTGCAACCTATGGGATCCACTAAGCTGACTGACCAAACAGCACTTCCTAAGTAATCAATCTAGTATTCGCCAGATGATTACCAGGCTCACGTAATTCATACGTGTCTTGGTAGATTATGGATAATTTATTTTGACCAAAAGTTGCAGTAGGCTGGATACGTAACTTGACCCAAATGTGATTAAATTCGCGGCTCCCAGTAGGGTCTCGTGGTTTAGGTGGCTGGAGCGTTGGCTTTACTCAAGCCTTCCCCTTACTGTCGTGAATTCGAAAACTAAATCATCATTTAACTGGCAAGATAGATTAAGAACCTCAATCACGCACAGCTGGACCCAATTCCACGGAATAGGAAGTTTATCGGATGTAGACTTGTAGCAGCCGCTCCAGCCCCCTTTTCTCCGGCTCCGTTTTGTTGGTCGATGGCCGCGACAAGCACTGACAGGCCGCTGACACACGACCACCCACATCGGCTAGAACTGGGGCGCCTCCTGTCCAGCTGCAGTGACTCCCGGCTGCCCTCACAAACTAGTATGACCTAACGCGCGTCGAACGCTCTGGCTTGATTCCCGTGAGGCCTTGTGACTATGCGCCCTCCATTCCTCCCCTAATTTATCCAATCACACGACCAACACTCAGACACTCACACCCGCGTAAACAACACACCCCGACTGACGCTCTCCGTGAACGGACGCTCGCTCTGTTGCAAGCAAACAGCCAACCTACGACAACCTGCCCTGTGTACAGAATAAACTAGTTCCCACAGCTCCCTGGCTTCTGTCATCAGAGGAAACGAACTTATTGTGTGTGGTTTAAGTTGATCTCACATCCTTGACCGCCACAGACTGAGCAAGCCAAGGTCACCGAAAGAGCATTACGTGGTAGATGTCAATGAACACCCACGCGCGTTTGAGGGCCCTTATTTCCCTGACCTTATGGACTCGTGCAGGGGCCGAAACTTAGGGCCAATGAAAAACACTAAAATGCGAATGGCGTTTACAGGGCTGTACTCGAACGGCCACTAAGGCAAAATCGGGGTCACACCAGTTGGCAACGAGGTCACAAAGTCTGACAGGAAGGAGAAAGTTTAGTATGTCGGTCACAGCGCGGCGTTCAGGCCCCAAATAGCTCTTGGCCTGTTTTGATATTTATCGGGTGTATCATAATTGTATCAGCACGAGCAGGCGCGAGGCCAGGCTCTACGGTGCAAGGAGTGACCTGAAACAATGTTTCACCTACTAAACCGCTAGTTTGGGTTCGTGTAGTCGAACATTAGCTTTTTTGCGCGTTTTATCTGTACGGCTGCAGGAGCAATAGCGACATAGAGGGTGATAGGGGACGCCGCGTGCTCATCTTCCTCCATCTGGCACCTGATTTGTGTTACTGCAAATGTACGATTGAGAGAGGGGACCGACACTTAAGTTGGCGGTACTAAATCCTGCAGTGCAGAACTCTTCGCGGAATAGTGCCTAGCTTGTAGGCCTGGGACTAGCCAGTCATTGCAAATTGTTGGCTTCTTGCTCGGCATCGTTACAGTGGAAGTCTGTGTTACGTTCTTGACGTGACGCCCAACTGGAAGCCCTGCCCGCGACTGACGCGATATAAACGGGCATTCTGTCTGGGCGTGTCGTTAAGGTGGCGTGCGAACAAGTCGGTAAGGGCGGCTCCCAGTAATTTGGCCCTTTTGAGTTCTGAAACATCCCCCCTTTCTGTGCTGTCGGTTGATGAGTTTAGTGGTTGAAAATATGGACTGCATTTTTCTGATAAAGCAACATCCCAGTGCTGTTTTTTTTGCTTTCCTTTCTGCCGATGGAATGATGTCCGTATCGCAGGCGACTTGCGGTGAAATTAAATGAACACCAGGCTCTACACCCAAGACAAACCAAAACAGATAATTTCGGTCTATCAATTAAACCAAACAGGTGAGTTCCGCTGCAAAGTATGTTGTCATCAGTAAACCTTCTGCTAATTTAGACCGCCCCTACTGCGGCATGCATCCCAAAGGCGCGCAGTCATTCACGGACGCATGCAACAGTGTCGAGGCAAGCAGCGCACGCATGGGCAGAGTAAATCCGATAGGTCTACAGGCTGGCACGCTCTCTTACCTCCTTAATGGCTTCTATACAAAAAACTGACAAAAAACGCAATTCTCATCCCCTGTCCGGTTCAAAACAGATGCTATGACCGCGTTATCGTGCTGCTACTGAAAGCATGGCCTGCCTACGCATACTAGCCAGTTCCAAAATTAGTTTTAGTCCAGGCAAGCTTTTGACTATCCCGTCACACCCTGGAATTCTGACGTCGTTCTGAGGGCTTGACCATGCAACGTGGCACATTGACGGAAGAAGACAATCACCCAGTCGCCGGCCACTCACCGGGAAGGCAATTACAGCTGACCGATTTTGCCGATCTCTAATCGTTTCGTAATATGACTCGCTTTACTCCCTGGGAAAAATGTCACCAAGTTACGTCGTGTTTAGTCTCCATTAGGGGTTAGATACATAGAATTGGTTATGACCTTGCCGCACGTTCCGATGGTCGCCCGTCTAACAACTGCCCTCGACCGAACCCCCAAATCAGAACTCAACAGTAGGAGCGGAAGAAAATAAGTGCATCGGAATATTCTAACAAGGTATGTAGGGTGATAAAAGGGGCATATGGAAGTATTCAAGGTCGAACTGAAATTGGACCAATCAGCTATTGGTCCTGAGTGGATAGCGTGCCGGCTGAACTTCTGACTCATTTGATTGGTTGCTTAAACCTCCAGCTGGCACGGTATCAGCACGCTCACGGCGTGTGGGCGGATCTTTAGGACGGGTTGTGAGCAGGCCGTTAGGCCGTCGTGCAACGCAATAGCCAACCGTGTTTTTCCAACGCCTTCACGTCAGCTAAATTGTAGGATTTGAGCCGCGGGTTCAAAGTGTTTGAAGAGATCGCCTTGAAACTGGGATTGCGGTTTCTTGCCTTGCTTTCGGCAAATCGAATGTGCCCAGTAGTAGATCCATTGATAGAAGTGGGCATGAATTTAGTACGTTATTGTGTCTCAGCCGACTGGCGTAGCTCACCCAAATATCTGATCTGACCAGAATCCCGTAGACGACGCCAACACTTTCAGTGAGCACTCCTAAGCGTCCACCAATTCCTGACTGCCCTTATAGGCATTTGTCAAAATCCTCTCAGCCGGATTGAATGAATGCCGCTTTGCTCAGTGGCGTCTGTCGAATTGTCTTTCCACCGACCTTGGGCGGAATATTTCACGACCAACTTTCTGTTGTCTTCGCACGAATGGTGTTGGATGAAATTCGTCGACTGGAATGCGAAGCTTTCGCTACATTAAAGCCTCTGCAGGAGGGAAGTCCTTTGGAGACTTAGGGTTTGGTTCAATTAGGGGGGGCCTAATGGAGGAGAGATGAAAGCCTTGCAATCGAAGAACGCCCGTAAAAGTCAGCTACAGTAGGTGGGCTAACTCATGAAATGTCAACCGAAATTCTGAAATGCGTTTCCGTTTCGAAAAGAGTAATTGAGTAGGGTTGTAAGACTAATCATCCTACGGCATAGTTCTATAATCAGTCAGTTACCTCAAAATGCCGGCTTCCGAACAAAATTCGTTCCGGCTGCATGCGAAAGCTACATTCTGCAAGAAATGACTACTTGAGTTTTCGATGCCCCTAAAAATCCAATTATATTTCATGGAAGACATATATAAAAGCATTAATGTTTTTGCTCATTCGGTAGGAAATGACGCCTTCTTCCAATTTTATACTCGAATAAAGGGCATAATTCGGTTTTCAAAAACTTTTGCAATTCGCAAATAATTTTGAACCCGACCTACCGTTACACTTGCATTCAGGGTTCCCAAACTACAAGCCGTATACTTGCCGCGTACGGAAAACCATACATTTCTCTACGGCATTAAAGGGAGAATATATAGGTTTCATGAAATTAAGCAGTGGATTTGATCCATATTGTTAACTTTACAAGCCACACTGGTGAATGCAGAGACATGACGATTTATGAACGGCCATTTCACGGTATTTAAAAGTCACACAATTATAAACTTTTTAAAAACCGAATTATGTCCCTCCTTCAAGTATAAAATTGAGAGAAGACGTAATTATCTACTGAATGAGCAAATGATTGAATATTGTTATGCCTGTTTTCTATGAGATATACTTGAATTTTTAAGGGCATCGAAATCAGTGAGAAAAATGCATGCCACATATGTAGTTATTTTTTTTTACAGAGCATAGTTTTTGCATGCAGTCGGAAAGAAGTACGTTCGGAAGCCGGCATGCTGAGGTGACGGATTTGTTATAGAATTATGCTGCACGATGATTAGTTTTACAATCCAACTTAATTAATCTTTTCGAAACGAAAACGAATTTCGAAATTTCGGTTGGAATTTCATGAATTAGCTCACCTACTGTAGTTGTTTTGCCCGCAACTGCACCAGATCCGGAAACCTACCCGGCAAAATCACTGCCCAGAACGTCAGATCTCAAACGAACCTCTCCGGCGAACGTCCATTTTTCTTATTCTTCTTCTGCTTTTTTCTTCTGCCACACCACCTGGGAATTGCATCTTCACTACTACTGACTCCACGCATTTCATGCAGCGACAGCAGACATTTCGGCATCGTTACTTGGCGTCCGGTCCGTCGCAGTTGACAAATTCCGAGAAGTTCTCTACGTACAGCAGTGCTAGTCAAAATGTGGAGTCAGTTTGATTTGATTTCTCACTTCGTTTATGCACGTAGCGGATAGCCATTCTCTCTAAGTACCCGTCGACGATTTGTCAATCCCGCAACCCTCTCTTCCGACACACTTTAATTTGTCTCAGCACGTCGGCACAACAACATTATGCAACTTCGGTTCTGACTGATTACGTCGTTGCTGTTGTTGCTGAATACATGCGCCGTATTTTTCGCTTGTCTGAATACTCCGACTTTTAGGCAACCGTAGTCTTGCGACAGACGACGACAACAATGAGGACTGTTCCCCGCCCTCCTCCTCCTCCTCCTCCTCCTCCTCCTCCTCCTCTTCCTTCATCTTCTTCTTCTTCCTCTTCTTCTTCTTCTTCTTCTTCTTCTTCTACTTCTCCTCTTGCTCCTCTATCATACGCGTCGGGAAAGGCGCGTTCAGATGTTTATTGGATTTCAGTGTTTGACTCTTTTTGATAAAGACCAACGTATGTAACTTTCGTACACTAACCTCGGAATTATTAGTGTAACAGCAGTTGCCGATAGAAGCAAGTAGCCAAGATCCTGGAAGCAGTTCTGAAGAAGATGAGATCACCGGAACAAGAAGTTTATTAGCCAGATATTTCGGATTCTCACTCGAACCCAGCATCAGAGAGTGTCGCAGATAAGGGTAGTGGAGGCGCTAGGAATGCAGTATTTATAGTCCGTAACTGCCATGAGACCACATGCGTACTATAATTATCAGCTCTCGCGATCACCACTAGGGGTCGTTACTGATGCGATGCTGGCTTGTCAGTTCGCGTCCGAGTCGTTAGTGGCCGTGATTTCGTCATCCATGTAGGATGCTGGTGTGACGATTGCTCTGCCTATTGACTCACTGTCACTG
>CACRXP010000378.1:540846-563706 GCA_902702965.1 Spirometra erinaceieuropaei | reverse complement strand
AGGGAAAGTCTCCGTACGGTAACGGGAGGTAATTGTGTCTGTTGATGAATTGCAGGCCAGAGAACCACGACTGGAACAGCTCTTTGGTTCACGCGGTTGCCACCCCTTGGTAGGATTTCGGCCTCTTGAAACTTGAAAACGACCTGGTCCCATCGAATGAGCCGCCACCTGAGAGCTAGCCTGCTTCCTCCCCACTGCTGCTGTGTGTTCGACCATTCCTATCCGGAGAAATCTCACAGTTTCTTTGACATAGGTGCCTTGTCCGCAACTGCACCAGTTCTAGTAAACGGCTTTGGTCTGTGTGCAACCCAATTCCAAGTAGAGTGAGAAGGTGACTGACGTCATCCGCGACGCTTTTCACGTACGGAGGAGCTCACCACAGCAGCTACGTGCTATAAATGCTGTACTTTTTGCGCCTCCACTACCCACATCTGCGACTCTCTGATGATGGGTTCGAGTGTGAATCCGAAACGTCAGGCTAATAACCTTCTTGTTCCAGTGGTCGCATCTTGTTTGCAACACCAATTATTAAAATACGATTACAGAAGCTACTACTATTACTACGCTTAGCAGCAGTGTGACTGTTTTCAGATTGGCAGAGTTAAAGGGTCGGAGCGATGAGTAAAGCAAGAAGAAGTCTTCGCCGAACCAGATTTATTGAACTGCTGGTATTTCGGGGAGCTTGGTCGACTCATCATTGTCGGCGCGTTGAATGGGCAAAATGGGACAAAAATGCTATTGGGATGTCGAGTTAGTCAGCCTCGGGGCTAATCGGCCGTATCTTCTTTTGGCGCCTCGGCTTTTTGCCGGATGTTTAGCGGGATTGGCAGTTGCGTGCGTTATGACTCATTACCTCGATGGAGGACGGTTGAACCTCTACGGAGGTTGCTCGGTCTGGCGGCTGTTTTTCTCGCCTGTCGAGTGAATTCGTCTTCGGTCCGTGTCTGCGCAGCCTTCTGGAATTCTGTGTGGCTGTCCTGCACTAGTGTTTGTGTACGCAATGGCGCGGGACTTATAAACTGCAGGAAAACCGAGCTACCTCTTAATGGATTTGGCGTCTGAATACCATATCTCCACTGTTAGTCGTTTGCCTTTCAACAACCTCGAATTTAGATGGTCGCTACATGAAGGTCGAAAGTATGATCCGTTCCTCCAGTGTATACTAAAAAATTGAGAATTCGGGCCTTCCATCCGATCTGTCAGTTTGTGTTCGTGTATGCGGGTTTATAATTTTCATCCGGTCCCTCTAAATCAGTTTCATTTCCCATCCTTTCAACTTATTTCACAAATAACCGCCGATATTTTGGCGAGTGTCCTTATGTTTCATCAGTGGGATGGTTGATGGTCTGTGTCTATTCTGGCGGGCAATAACAGTCTGAGGTTCAGACTATATGCAGTCTGACCTCTCAGCTCGCTTGGACATGCTGCAGATGATGAAGTTACGCAGGTAGCCACTCACTTCGATTGCTCATCGAAAGTATTGCACTTCGGCAACCCTGTCTCCCGGTTCCCTGCAGTGTTTCTCAAAACTTCGGTATAGCACGCCTATATATAACCGAGTTTGTGGTTGATTACGTGGTTGTTGTTTTACGTCATTTAGAGCGTCGTATTTTTCGCTTGCCTGGGCACTTTGCTTGCTAAGCTACCACAATCCCTGCGACAGAACAGGACATCAAGAAGAGCCATCAGGTGCCCGTTAATGAAGCCAAAAGACTCGCTGCCAAGGTAAAGAGCGTCTGAAGCCGTTTATTTAAACGAATGCAATCGTAAGCAACGCATCTACGTTGGAGAAATAAGACGCTAGTCGTCAAGCACGCAGCAGCAGTGGGGAAAACTTCGCCAGCTTCCAAGTTGCGGCACATTCGACTGGACGCGGCTATGCACTCAAGTTTGTGGAGACCGAAAACCTCACTAGAATTAACAACCTCGTGGAGCACAGACTGCCCGAGACAAATTTTTCCGACGTCTAGAAGATGTCGACACTTTCTTGAGGTACGGCAGCACTAGTAAAAAATTGGACCCGTGCACTTTGGTCCCTCTGAGAACCGTCGACAACCTTGTCTTCCGGTTCATTGCAGTACGTCTCAACACGCCGATATAGCGCCCTCACAAAACCGCGCTTGTGACTAACTGGGTGGTTTCTGTTGAAACCCAGTATGTGCGTCGTATTTATCGCGTTCGAAAGTAAATATAAAACACCGGAAAAATGATCTAAATGGATTTCACCTTCACACAGACCTAGATAAGGTGAGTGAAGTACACTTCGTTGGGTATTTTTTGCTTGAAATTTTGAAACAAAATGCTTCCTTTTCGAAGGACTGGAAATGTGCTGCCTCATCGAGGGAATGACTGTGCACTTTGATGCTGAGGAGTGCGTATCTGTCGAGTTCAGTCAGAATTAAGCCGGCGCCCCGAGTATTCTACCCTCAACCCACTTCGTCGATCTGATTGTCTCCCATAGATACGGTTTTGAGAGATTTAAACCGGTATCGCAACTTTTTGCTTCTTTGAACATGCATATTCTTTAGGTTGAGGTTCCGTCTGTTTGTGAGGATCTTTTTTTGCTCGACGCAGTCAAACACTGTGGTGTTTAACTTTCCCAGTGTTGTCGTTCCCTGGGGTCGTTCTTATGTTTGAGCTTGGAGCCTTGTCTTTGAGACCACGAAGCTTTGCTCATTTCAGGTTTCAGCATCCTTCACTGCCTTCGTCACAAGTACACCACGGTGGTCTCCCCTCCTAACCAGAACGAAGTCCAGTAGTTGTCGGCGACATGAGGGAGGGCCTGTCCATGTGGTTCTTTTGGGATTGGACAGGTAAAACACACTGCGATGACAGGGGAGGGGGATTTTTTTGTGTGCAAGCGGTCAGTAGTAGAAGTCCGTTGGACAGCGGTATAGAGAAGGACCCCACATAACTGTCAGTAGATTGTGGATCGTGCCATACGTGATTTTTGGTCAAGGGAGTTTTATGGGTGGGACAGCACGCTAGACAGTAAGTTGACAAAATGAAAGAAGACACTGAAGTCGCCTGGATTTATGCCTAAAGTCTTATTGTACGACAACGGAAACGAGAGTAGTAATTAAACAACAAACAAAAGCGAATTTCACAAAATAACGGATTTTGAGTTAAGGTGTGAGGTCCTGGGAAGTAATCGCTGTTAGCAGGGTTATTTCTGCAACAGCCTACAAATGTATTCCAAGATAAAACCCCATGTCACACGATCCACAGTCTACTGACAGTTAAGTGGGGTCCTTCTCTACACCGTTGCTGCCCGTTGTTATTGCAAGCATTCCCACCCAGTTAGCGCATTCTGTGCATTCTATGCAGTGTGGTTGACGAAAATGCAATGGCTGCAATGGCTCCTTTTTAATGTGGCCTTTATGGCATTCCCACCACAGTGTGGGATCCGAGCCAGGCGTTGGCGGCACGCCCAGGTGCGGCTTCGGCCGTGCCAGCCTCCAAATCTATGTTGTGTTGGTTCAAATCCTGGTTATTGCTGTGTGGACCAGGGGGTGTGGTGGAACGCCAAGGTGAGGATTCGTCCGAGCCATCCACCTGCGGCCTCCCTCGTCTCCGGTCTTCTTGATTCTGTCTTGACACCGGGCCCAGGCGGGGGAGGAGGAGAGAGTGTAGGTAGATGCTACGCAAGTCTACTGGCACTATAAACCCCTGCGTAAGTCACCGTCCCTGCTCCCACCGCTGCTGCTGCAGCTGTGGGGCACACGGTGGTCATCGTCGAAATCGACGGTCGAACTGTCGGTTGACGAAAATAACCTTCTTATCGCTTTTCGGTACAGATGCAAGTGGCCGCGGCATATCTTTTTCCTTCATACCACCCGGTATTTTCCCTGTCGGAACATACGAATTAATGATAGATGCGAACAGGCAAAATCCAGGAAGCAGTTCAGAAGATGAAGATGCAATCACCGAAACAAAAAATCTTTTGGCCTGACGTTTTGGATTCTCGCTCGAGGCCATCATCAAAGACAGACAGAGATAACAGTAATAGTGGCACAAGGAGTGCAGTATTTACAGCATGTGGCAGCCGCAAGACCACATGCGTACTATTGTCGGATGTTGTGTGGTCGACAAAATAAAGATTCCCAATCAAAAGTCAGGGAAGACGGATTGAGTTGGACAACCCTTACTGCCTGAGGAAGTGCGTACACAAGGGCTCTGTAGGCAGTCGCCGCGAGCACGCTCCAAGCAAGCTGTTGTCTGTGTCCGCCTTCGGGGTGTTGTCTGTGACCGCCTTCGAGGTTTTGTCTGTCACCGCCTTCGAGGTGTTGTCTGTGACCGCCTTCGAGGTGTTGTCTGTGTCCGCCTTCGAGGTGCTGTCTGTGTCCGACTTCGAGGTGTTGTGTCCCAGCGCGTGTGCGCGCTCCGTTATCTCCGCGTCCGCCAGCCAAGCAGAGGGGGGACAGCGTTGATTGGCCTCGAGCACTCGCGAGTCCCAGCAGCGTATCGACAAGGAGCGTGAGGCGGACAGGACGGCAGTGTGACAAAGGCGGAGGGCGAGGAGACGCGAACTGCCGCACTATAATTAGCAGCTCTCACGATCGCCACTGGGGGTCGTAATTGATAAGATGAGGGTACATCAGTCCGCCTCTGAGTCGTTACTTGCCGCGATCTCATCATCTGTGTTGGATGCTGGCCTGACTACTGCACGGCCATCTGACTCATAGTCACTGGGGTTGTTGCTCGCTCGCGCCCTCCCCACGTGACTGATTCTCCTGCCCAGGAGAAATCTCATCACGGAAGATGTAAACGGGAGGTCATTGCGCTTGTTGATGTATTGTAGGCCTGAGAACAATGACTCGAGCAGCTCGCGAATCACGCGGTCGTCACTCCTTGGAAGGATTTCGGCCTCTTGAAACTTGAAAATATTGTCACGTCCTAATTTCCTCAGAAATTACAAACTTGGAGTAGATCAGTTTATTCAAGGTCTATAAGCACAGACCGAGAATTTTATGTATGAATATTTGGGCCGAAGTCCATCAGCCACAGCGGATAAGCGCGTAATATGCCTTAACTGCCAACAGGCAGTTAGTAGCATACTTTAAAGTAAGGTGATACCATACTAACGGTACAGATACTAGCCAAAAGACCATACACGCCTGTTTCGCCGATATTCTGCCGTTGCATGGTGCAGCTGCGAGGGCTTTGGCTCATCAGTAGGTCCCCCAGCATTCCCCGTCTGTTTTCTGGCAGATACTCTAATTTAGAAATTGTAGCTTTTTAATTTCCTTACAAATAATTTACGCAGCCGGAAGTTAAGGGATATTACGCGCCTATCCGCTGTGGCTGATGGACTTCGGCCCAAATATTCATACATAAAATACTCGGTCTGTGCCTATAGACCTTGAATAAACTGATCTACTCCAAGCTCGTAGTTAATTTCTGAGGAAATTTGAACAAGGCGAAGGCGACAAAGCATGCAGAATTTAATGACGTCATAAATTTCGAGACCTCTCATTCAGCTGCACACGGTCATTGCATAGTTGTATAACAAGGCAAAACTGTTCAATCAACGATCGACCTAGAGAGCTAAAACGTGATAGGTAAACTGAAACGTGGGTCTAGTATGCGGGTGCATATAGTGAGGGGGGAGGGGGAGAGAAGTCATCCAAGTATGAGAGAACTGGTGCACGCTGCATGCTTTGTCGCCTTCGCCTTGTTCAATTTTATCCCGGGAAAACACTGCTTCAATCTGAGGAAATTAAAAAGCAACAATTTATAAATCGGAGTATCAACCAGAAAACAGACGGGAATGCTGGGGGACGAACTGAACAGCCGATCCCCACGAAGCTGCGCCATGCAGCGGCAGAATATCGACGAAACACGCGTGTGTGGGCTTTTGGCTGGTACTGTGCTGTTAGTATGGTATCACGTTACCCTAAACTGAAAAATATGGCCGGGTTCCATGGAATGAGCTGCCACCTGAGAGCTAGCGTCTCCCCGCCTCACTGCTGCTGCGTGCTCGACAATTCGCGCACGAAGTAGTCTCCCGATTTCTCCGACGTAGTAGCTTTGTCCGCAACTGCACCAGCTCCGGTAAACGACTCCTGACGTTTTCTGCCGTCGCAGTGGGTCTTTCGGCCTCATGACTTGCCCTAAAGCTACGGATTGATGACTGTGATAAACATCCTAGGAAGAAGTGGAAGCCACATCGTGGTAGAAATGAGAGCAGTTCCCCACCCATGTCGTTTGCATTGACGAATACGACACCGGACGGCAGTTACAGAGGAAGGCGTAACCCGTCTCCACCTCATGCACTTGTCTCGCTGAGGATGGCTTTTTCTACCTATTACCTGACATGTTCACAGGAGTCCATGGAAATCCTCGCTTCTGAAAGACTGGTCATTAGTTTATCCATGAGAGAACGGACACTGTAGACTGCCAGAATGACTCATCGCGTGTGTCACGCCCAATAGTCAAGGTTAGTTAATCAGATGACGCAAGCTAAGATTAATTTAGGGAATCTTTTGTAGCTCCTTTCCCCACTAAATCTCCTAGTCCGGATGACGTATCCGCAGAAGTTCTGAATGAAATCGCAGACCAACTGCCCCCCTCTCTCTAAGATCTTCGAAAGTTCGATGGAGGCGAGGCCCTGCCTACTGACCTGAAGCTAGCCAATGTAAGCTCCATATATAAAGACGGAGAGAGAACCTCGCCAAGCAGCTTCAGACCAGTTGCAAACTGATGAAGAAGATAATAAAAAAGCAAATGATGAGACAAATGGAGGAGAACCACTTGCTTAGTGCACATCGACGGGGAATCGAAAGCGGTCGATCCTGTCTAACTAAACCATCCACAGCCATAGAAAACCGGAAGAAATCCTTAGAAATGGGTTTGCCAGTAAATAGAGTCTACATTGGTTTCAGGTGGTTGGTTGACTTTCTCGCAGGTGGACGGCAGAGTGTTTGTACTAGTGACGCCAAATCGGAGTGAGAAACCGTTCACAGCGAGGTACCCCAGGGAAGCGTTCTGGGCCCTATTCTGTTCTTGATATGTGGGAACGGCTGCCTTGAGTGCCTGATCTGTGAGAAGGTAATGATCGCTGATGATCTGAAGATATGAGATTTGATAGAAAAACCGGAGGATGCGCTGAACTTGCAAACCGGTTGCAACAGTGGTATGATGAATGGTTTCTCAACCTCAATTTCAATAAATGCCAAGTCATCCGACTGCGGTCTAGTTACAGAAAGGCTATGAGACTTGAATGTCAGCATTTCATTGGAGGTCACCAACTCGAGCAATTAAACGAGCTAAGGGACCTAGTTGTGTGGATGAAGTCCATTCTCAAACCTTCCTCTCACTGATCCAGGATGGCAAGGAAGGTTATGGGTATCCTGGGAGTCATCAGGAGATCCTTCCCTAACTTCTACGAAGAGCTGTTCGGTTGACTGTTAGGAAAATTAATCCAAACGATGTTAGAATATTGCATTCAGGCGTGGCGCCCCTGGATAAAGTAAGGCCACATTGCTGATAGAAGCGAATAGGAGAGTTCCAGGTAGCAGTTCAGAAGGCGAAGATGCGATCACTGGAACAAGAAATTTATTGGCCTGACGTTTCAGATTCTCACTCAAATCTATATTCAGAGACATTCGCAAATAAAGGTGCGAATGTTCACTGACTTCCAACCGTTTGCCGTCGGGATGAATTTTCCCGTCGCTTAGACCTCTCAAATTTCCTATTTTCTTCTGCACAAAGTACCACACCGAAACACCGGGAGACCCAAAAATACGGAGCTTGACTTTTAACCCAGATGCGAAATACCCGGCACGCCCATTGCCGATGGGGAGCGGAAAGATCTTCAACATGATGCAGCCGCGGAGAATGTAGGCCCACAACCCTGGCAGAGAGGCAACCCCGATCTATGCACCAGTAATGCCTCGGGGCAGTGTTAGTTACAGATCTGAGAAGTCGACCCCTTATTACAGGGTCACGACTCTTGTTGTTGTAGGATATTGTGAATAAGGCTGGCTAACAAACGAAACTTTGCCCCAGTCCATCATGACCATGGAATCCTAAACCAGTACGTGCTGGATGGATAAATGCAAACGTCTGATCTCGAATTTAGGCACTTTTGGAGACCAGCCTTCCAGAAAAAACCGCCCTGCTCAACGTCTTTCTGGTTAACTGAATTTTTCAGAAGACCGGTGGTTAGTGACGTCGGCAGGGGGGAGCAGTTTCCAGTCAAACAACAGCAGTAACAAGATGCTTGCAGGTTTTTGCGGCGCCTAACATATTTTCAACTGCTGTCTTTATCAAAATTGTTTGGTAAGCAAACACGCAGTCGATTAAGTAGTTGACAGTGGATCAAATGAGCCTTGCAGTTTGTCTTACTGCATCCTATCACACAGGTACTTGTGGGTTTCGGCATTCATGTATCAATCACCGGCTGACGTTGAGCTGTCAAGGTCTCACTTCCGATATGCAGATTCGCCGGTAAATTTTAAAACTCTTCCTGTCATATTTGCTGCGTGAAGGCCAATGAGGGTTGGACCGACGTCAAGTTCGACCAATCAGCGAACGGAAAATTATCGATCAGTCGCCCTCAACCACTGGGCTGCTCCGTTGGTTGACGCGTCAGCTGTTCAAACGCAAATCATCCTCTCGACCTTACGATAGTTATTGACGCCGACAAGGGAGTAAATTTGGGTAAACATGAGCGATTTGCTTTCGCTCTTCGAATTTGGTCAGTATAACTGGCTGACCAGAGTAACCGGTGGTCGGATAAATTGGACTCCGGCGTGCCCTCGAAATTTGCAAAAAACGAATGGCCACAAAGCGTGACCTCATAAACGCAAAAAATGCGGCAGAAAACCCTTTACTATTTCGTTAGGGTGTCCAATTTCTTAAAAAAACAGCAATTACCCACATGATATTGGTTGACTCGAAAATGGTGTTGTCTCCATGTCTTCGGTGACTTGACAGTAATCAATACTCGACTGCTCAGCATTCGAAGTCTTCCACTGACTATTGGTTACTTCACTACCGAAAATGCAAACTGACAGTGATTACTTTACTGAGTGGCCTCGTGAAGGGCACAACAGAATCTGAAAAATTGCAGTGGAAATATGTAAACAACTGCGCAATTTGCAAACAAAGTTTGTATTTATTCATTGGCTGCGAATTGAAAGTTCGGGAGAAGAGCTCGGAGAAATGAATAAGCTCTAGGGAATAAGTTGACAGCTGCACTGTGAATAACGTAAATTTTGGACAGCAGAGGAGACGGAATTGTGGGACTTTTGGCGACGGTAACTGAAGGAGAGAAACTTCGAGGAGTCGAAACCTTCAAGCAACGATACTAAAGAGTGTTCTACTTCCTCGATTAACTAACTGAGAACCATAGATAGGCCGATAGGCATAAAGTTTGATGACCGTTCCTCATCTACCCAGAAATGAGCGCATGAAACTTACCGGCAGCCAGAACAAATGGTGATACTTACAGCGGTTTCTATTGCAGTAAAAATGTTTCAAAAAATACGTTATTGTACAAACCTACAGCTGAATGCACCTTCTGGAATTGCGAAGTTCTTATTTTTGCGATAATTGTAAATGTTTGACACTTAACATGGAAAAATTAGCACTTAAAATCACATCAAGTATTCTGTACTTTTTGAAAGAGGAATGTACAGTATTTTTAATTTTAACCCCATGTTCACTCGTCTACATCAGAAAAAGGACTAGTTCCCATTACATATTTTCGAGCTATGCCGGTAACACACTTGAGCTCAGTTAAGCTCTTCAAACCTCTGCATCCAAGGAGTATCAGCCGATCATACTATGGCAGAAACGCTAATTATGTTTCCTCCATCACTTTAAGTGGCATCGTTTCCTGAATAACCGAGCATTGACTTCAGTGCGCCACTGAGGGAGTCCACATCCGGCAGCTTCCGGTAGTATTAAACTTTAAATTGGAACATCTACCAAAAAACACACGGGCAATGCTGGGGGACCCACTGACGAGCCGAAACCCTCGCAGCTGCGCCATGCAGCGGCAGAATATCGGCGAAACACGCTGGAATGGGCTTTTGGCTAGTACCTGTGCTGTTAGTATGGTATCACCTTACCCTAAAGTAGTAAACTCTGCCCAGTAATGTGTTAATAGGGAGGTTTTGGGGGACTTGGATAATTCAAATGAACATCGGACTGCGAATAAGGTCGGCAGACCCGGGGGGGTTTGAACCCATGAGCACAAGGACACGGCCCAAGTACAGCCCATCTTGTAGCCGCCTGAGATACGGGGACGTTTCGCGTTTGGGCTAAGTTACGCGTCCGGCAGCCTGAAGAGTATGGAATTCATCAATGATAGCGCAGTAGGCTAGCTGCCAAAAGGGTGTTTCATAAACACTCCTGGTAAGTTCACAAATGCGCATGTATTTGTAGATGCAAGGCTGCTGGGCTCATACGAAGGCCTCCTAAACTGCATCCCTAATCACAGGCCAGACAGCTCTTCGGAAGACAAGAATCTTATCGGCAGTTTACAGTCAGTGAACGAAACCATGCCTGCGTGATTGCCATCACTCCCTGATATTTCTGTGAACACGTCTCTCTCAAGTCCCATTCTGCTCGTGAAAGTCATTAATTTTCCGGTATCTCTATTTCCCTATCCTCCTTTCAGCTTCCAGCGTTGGTAAAAATTCATGGATCTTTGACGAACTGGAGGCAATAGATGTGATTGGTGTTTACTTTGTTCTTTTAATAAAACCCGCTTATGGGCATTACTGGATGTCTTTTGATTGTTACCGCAATTCAGCCGCCCTATTGCGGGCAGGACAAGTGCAGCAGTCAAATTTGTCTTTATACTCCACTTGGATGTCCCTTGGACTGCATTTATCAGCGGCCTGAAACAGGATCCTTAGGCTTCCGTTGCAACGAAACTCATCACACAGGCGAGACCGTCGGGTCGGGCAGGGGAATGCGAATACCACGAGCACTACAGGTGGCTCCGTGCTGAATTTCGGGGAGGGGTAGGGGTCCCATTCCAGCATGCAGACTTTGAGCCTAGCACAAGCCGTCCTATCCCTATTCCTAACTCTAAACCTACAGTGAGTGACCAATCTCATGAAATGTTAGCCGAAATTCTTAAATGCGTTTCCGGTTAGAAAGGATTACTTAGGTATAGTTCTAATATTGATTAGCGTGCGGCATAATCCTATAACATTTCAGACTCGGCAGGATGTCAGCTTTTGAATATTCTGCTTTTTAATCTCCTGTAGAAGCCGTACTCGGTAAAAAATGACGACTTAAGTGGCATGCATCTTTCACACTGATTTTCGATGGTCTTATAAATTCAAATACAATTCATAAAAAACATGGTCAAAAGCGCTTCCCCTTAGTCATTTGATAGAGAATCACGTCACATTTATATTTTATACTTGAAGAAGAAGAAGTATAAATAGGTTTACAGAAAGTTTTCTAATTCCCGAAAATTTTTGAGCCTGATCAGCCGTCACATTAGCGCTTAGGGATTCCAGTCTGCAAGGTGCTTGCGCTCGGCGTAAAGAAAATCACACATTCTTCTATGTCTTTAAAAAGATACCGTATACAGTCCATAAAATTTTGCAGTGGATTCGGACCATGTTGTACATTTCATGAGGAGATGTGTTAAACGGACAGGTACGATGCTGTATGAATGGACTTTGCAAGGTCTTAAAAAGTCTCATAATTAGAAACTATTTTAAAACCTAATTATACTCCTTCTTCAAGTAGAAAATGTAAAGTTGATGTGATTCTATATCAAACGACCGAAAAAACGTATTTTTGTCCATGTTTTCTATAACGTATACTTGAATTTATGATACTATCAAAAATCAGTGGGAAAATTGCATGCTGCTTCAGTAGTCATTATTTACCGAGTACGGTTTCTACGGGATATTGATTGGAAGTGCATTCAAGAGCCGACATTCTGCCAAATTTGAAATGTTATAGGATTATGCCGCAAGATAATCAATACTATAAATCCACCTAAGTAATCCTTCCTAATCGGGAACGCATTTCAGAATTTCGGCCAACATTTCCTGAGATCGGTCACTCACTGTAACGTCAGCCGTAGTCCTGGCCTTCCTGACGCTAATCCTAACACTAACCCTTACCCTAGCACAAATCCTAAATGTAAACTTTCATGGAATTTAGGACATGACCATTTGTAGCACTAGAGGTGCATGTTCCCGTCTCCAGCCGGTGCAAAATTACAGTTCGACTGTCGTTTTCGACTCCACAAGAAGGTGACAGCAGAGACGGTGACTTGCGTGTGAACTAGTTTGCAGTGATGGTGGTGTTGCGCAACCTCTAACATATCCTCTCTCATCCTCTTCCACCTGGATCCAGAGTCAAGACGGAATCAAGAAGACCAGACGGCCTAGACCCGCATCTACACATAGCACAACACTCTCTAGTCCTGTGCAATGATTTACCCTAGTCCGTACCGTACAGTTCGTGACCGATCTCATGAAATGTTAACCAAAATTCTGGAATGCGTTTCCGATTAGAAAGGGTTACTTAAGTGGAATTGGTTTACTGATTACTAGTCAGCATAACCCTATAACACTTCGGACTCGCCAGGATGTCGGCTTTGGAATGCACTTCTTTTTGACCTCCTGAAGAAACCACACTCGGTAAAATTAATACTTAATTAGCATATATTTTAAATTGATTTTCGATGGTCTCATACATTCAAATATATTTTATAGCGAACATGCACAAAAACATGCTTTCCTTTGCTCATTTGGTAGAAAATCACATTGTCTTCATATTTTATGCCCCGAAGAAACTGTATATTTTGGTTTTAAAAAGTTTGTAATTATGAGGTTTTTAAGACCATGCGATTTCCATGCATTCAAGACCGCACATATTTGTTTACTAAGGTTCCTCATGAAATGTCCAGCACAGTTCGGATCCACTGCACAATTTTCTGAACTCTTTGTGGTATTTTCTTAAAGGCATAGAGGAATATATGATTCTCCTTACGTGGGAAGCATGCACCTTGTAGGCTGAAATTGCTAAACGCTGATGCAATGGCAGATCCGGTTTAAAATTCTTCGGAAATTGGGGAACTTTTTAAAAACCTAAGTTTACACTTTCTTCGGGCATAAAATATGAAGAAAGTATAATTTCCTAGCACATGAGCAAAGACGCATAGTTTTGTGCATGTGCTCCATGAAATATATTATAAGACCATCAATAATCAATAGGAAGAATGCATGCTAATTAAGTAGCCATTTTTTACCAAGTGTGGTTTCTGCAGGAGGTCAAAAAGCGATTCATTCAGAAGCCGACATCCTGGCGAGTCCGAAATGCTATAGGGTTATGCTGCATGATAATCAGTATACCAACCCCACTTAAGTAATTCTCCGTAATCGGAAATGCATTCCAGAATTTTGGCCAACATTTCATGAGATCGCTCACGCACTGCACTTTGTACAACAGTAACTGGGCCTGCCCCCACACCCAACTGTTGGTGTGCATTCTGGCTGGTGTTTGCCGGACTCTGATCTAGCCCCAATGTTGGTCCAGCGCATCTACCATGTGGTCCGTTTTAGGGGTCAATGGCCGTGCAAAATACCGACGCATCGACCTGCCAACAAAAAGCCTATCTTGCAATTTTGATCTAGGAACTCATCTTTCCAGTCATATCAATCCGCTGGGTTTTTTCATTAATCGCCCTTTCTCACTGGGAGTTCATGGAAGAAGTTTCGCCTTTTTTCTTCTTCCTTTTCTCGTAAAATGCGCAATAAGCGAAGTGTTCCCATTGCTCGGCGCCAAATAAGTTCGCAGTAGCTTCAGTCGAGTTGATGCGGAAAGAGCTCGGAAGGGTATTTCCGTACCGACGGTGATCGGGTGGGAAAAATCCGCGCGCCCCCATCCTGCCCAGTCTGATCACTAGCGTTTTAGAGAACAGTAGTCTTTGAGGGGAAAGACGAGATTGTGGATACTGAGCAGTGTTCATTTGAACTTTCATTTCAAACGTATCAAATGATGTTATTTACAAACAAATCGACGTGAATATCCGAGTCCCAGCAATCTGTCTGATTAAGGAAGAACAAGCCTAATTGAGGACGCTCAAAATTGGACGCCTCATGAGGATGTTCGAATTTTGCCAGAAAACGTCCTTAGCGTTTGCAGGCGAAACCAATGGGCCGATCAGAGAAACTACATTTGACTCCAATTTAGGGGGCAGAACTGGCCCTGCAAAAGCTAGAAAAGACTGCCTCCATCCAGCAGGGGCCGATATCTTGGCGCTGTTATTTTGATGACACGTTTGTTTTCGCCAGGAAGTACATGTTGCAGAATTTTCACAATCTGCTCACCTAGATTTTTCCCGAATACAATTCACAAGGATGAAACAAAAAGCAGTAACTGTCCATCATCGGTGTGCCTGTTAGGCCAAATGCCAACGGTAAACTAGGGGTGACGGTCTATATGAAAACAACGCACACCACGCAGCTTCTCGGCCTCCAAAGCAACTATCTGGTGGCAGATAAACGGAGCCACGTGGGGACACTCTTCCATTAGATCCCAACTTACTGCAGTAATCCAGACCAATTTATGCAGAATGGCTATTCAAGGGCGTTTATGAGCCGATGCCTACGTGTTTGCCTCAGAGGACCCCACTGGAAAAACCACCGATGAGATGACATGCTCTGGCATACACAAAGGACGTGTCAGAGGCGACCGGGCGCATTGGTGCGGAACTGGGTGTTGGAATTGTCCACCGACTCAAAGCAGCCATGCGAAGGAAGGTCATACCAAAATCAAAGATCTAATAAATCTGAGGGAACTGTCAGGCGTAGTATATTGCATCTCGTGCGTAAACTGTATTTATAAGTACACAGGTCAGACCGGACGAATGATCGGACCGAACTTTCGCGAACACGAGCTGGCTGTGCGATGGGGCGAGGAATGATCGGGAGTGACTGCTCACAACTTCGAAACGAGCCACATGTTTAACTTCGCAGCCGTCAAGATAATCGCCCACGTCGGAAACGAAATAGGCCGTGGATTGATTAAAGCCTGGACCTCGGATGAGAACTCAGTCAATCGACGTACCCTTCTGGCGCCAGCATACAGAGCCCTGCGCAGCCATCTCCGCGCTTGGGTCACTGAGTCGTTGATTGTCAAACACCCCCTATAACTGCCTTCCTTAACTGTCGAATTTAACTCTGCGAATTTAGAGTTAATTCTCCAGAACAGACCTTTTTAGGCACGGTCCAAAAGGTGAGATGAAGATTTGGGCTGAAATCCATCAGCTAATACAGTATAACCGCGTAATATTCACAAAACACAAACAGGCAGCCAGTAGTGTACGATTATGCAATTACATATCATACTGACAACATAGGTTCCGAAGAATTTGCTCCAATTCGCGCATTAATTTATTCGGAAATTTAAGAAGTCAAAGTAAAACTGGAGTTCATTCATTGCCAACTACATGGTCGAAAGACCACCAAAGCTCACGATGCTGATGACAGCAAAGACAGAAAAGAAACTAATGGGAAGATCAGGGAAACTACATTGGGCTCCCCAGTCTCCAGTTAAGGGGGCAGAACTGGCCCTGCGAAAGCTAGAAAAGACTGTCCCCACCCAGCAGGAGCCGATCTCTTGGCGCTGTTATGTTGAAGACAGTTTACAGGAAAACAACACACACCACGCAGCTTCTCGGCCTCCAAAGCAACTATCTGGTGGCTGATAAACGGAGACACGTGGGGACACTCTTCAATTAGATCCAAACTAATTGCAGTAACCCGAACCACTTTATACGGAATGGCTCTTCAAAGGCGTTTGTGAGCCGATGCCTACGTGTTTGCCTCAGAGGACCCCACTAGAAAAACCATCGGTGAGATAACACGCTCTGGCATGCACAAAGGACGTGTCAGAGGCGACCGAGCGCGTTTGTGCGGAACTGGGTTTTGAAACTGTTCACCGGCCCAAAGCAGTCATGCGTAGGAAGGTCATGAAAATCAAAGATCTAATAAGTCTGAGAGAACTATAGGTATGCGTTAGCATAGCGACTGCATCCTATAAATACTGCAACTTCCTGTGCACGAGCCACCATTTTCTACTACTGTCTCTGATGATGGATTCAGGTGAGAATCCGAAACATCAGGCGAATAAAGACCTTGTTCCAGCGATCGCTTCTTCCTCTGAACTGAGAGAACTGTCAGGCGTAGTATGTGGTATGTCGTGCGCAAACTGTCTTTATAAGTACACAAGCCAGATTGGACGCATGCTCGCATCGAACATACGCAAACACGAGCTGGCTGTGCGACGGGGTGATGAATGATAGGGAGTGACTGCTCACAACTTCGAGGCGAGTCGGGCGTTTAACTTCGCAGCCGCCAAGATAATCGTTCACGCCGGAAACAAAACAGGCCATGGATTGATTAAAGCCAGGGCCTCAGATGAGAGCCCAGTCAATCGACGTATCCTTCTGACGTCGGCATACGGAGCCCTGCGCAGCCATCTCCACGCTTGGGTCACTGATTCGTTGATTGTCTAACAGCCCTTTTAACTGCCTTCTTTAACTGCCGAGGGAAGTAATGCGCGAAGCTGGAGTAAATTCATTAAGGCAGACCTTTTCAGGCACGGTGGAAAATTTTATGTAAGGATTTGACCTAAAATCCATCAGCTACTGCAGTATTACCGCGTAATGTCCACAAAATGCCAACAGGTAGCCAATAGTATACAACTATGCAATTATTTACCATACTGAAAACATAGGTTCCGAAGAATTTATTCGAAATTCGCGCATTAATTTCTTCGGAAATTAAAGAAGGCAAGGTAAAACTGGAGTTTATTCATTGCTAACTACATGGTCGAAAGACCACCAAAGCTCACGATGCTGAGGACAGAAAGGAAGAAGCTTTTCATCAGGGTCCCGTTTCAAGGGGATGCGCCAAGTGAACTTCTAAGCGGCCGCCTAACTCAAACAGCATCACGCACCTTTCCAGCAGTTGACGCCCGTGTACTATTCTTAGTTCCATCCTACACGGTGAGGGCAAATAAAAACTGCCAGCCTAGACCACTTCCACGTATATTTACTCCTTCCCCTGCTCCTGTGAGGCAGAATATATTGATCGCACGAGTCGGAGTTAGTCCAAACGAATAAGAGAACACTTTTCAGCATGGTTAGGAAAAGGCCAAATAAAGAACTCATCATCTCTATCCTTGCCCATATGGAAGACTCAGATCACTGTGTAGATGCCGGACAGGCATTCCAAGTGATTTGCAAGGTACCGTCAAGCTATCCAAAACAACTTGGACAGCGTCTGTTGACAACAGCAGAGGCGGCTGCAATCAGGCTATACAAACCAGTTATATGCGCACAAAAGAACTCCGTACAGGCCCCACAGTTACCATGGGCCAAAGCCACCATGTCAGCCACCCGTCCCAATGCCCATCATTCCCTTCACCACTCACACTGACGGTAATTCTGTTTTTCACCCAACCCACTCAGTCCCTCCCTCCAAACGTCAGCTATAGAATAACTCCTGTTTGTCCGCATTTTCTTATTAATGATTTTCGATAGGCCTGAAGAGGATTTATCTAAAGCTCACGTAAGTTCGCCAACAGGTTTTTTTAATTCTTCAATGGGAATTTGCGCGACTCTAATACCGGATAAAACACGGGAAGGCTAGGGGACCCAGTGATGAGCCGAACCACTCGCAGCTGCTTCAGGCAGCGGCACAAGATCGGTTGAGCACGCGTGTCTGGATTTTTAGCTAGTATTTCTTCGGTCAATATGATAAATAATTACAAAACCTACGCGAATTTCCTCCGGTGCTGGACCAGTCTTATCATTTAAACTACTATTTAAAAAGGTATTCGATGTTCAGCAAGTCGCCGAGTAATTTACCGAGGTTAAAATTTCACTGTAAGGGCAGCATTTTTAGACTATTGCGGCGGCGGAGGCGACGGTTTTATCTTGGAGGAACAGAAGAAAACAGACCAAGTTTCGATCAGCGGGACAGGCGAGAGAGAAGAAGTCTTAATGGGGGAATAATTGCGTACAGACACCTGGGTCGTTACCTCGGACAACAGTGGCCACTGGAGAGGTCAGGATGTGTGCTGACGGCTGAGGCTCTGGTATCCGTAACTTTTATGGGTTTTTTGGGGAGTAGGTTCAACTGCCTTTTGTGTCCAAATGGGGAGTTATGCGGCAGCCGAGTGTGGCATCAAGCGCTGTGACCGTCTGAATTTCCGTCGTGCCCGGGAGAGAGAGAGCAAGTGTGATTGTGGTGTCAGCTGTTTTTTTAAGTTAGTCGAAGCTAGGTGGAGACTGCTTATATCTGCTGTTGTGTGTGTGTGTGTGTGTGCGTTTGTCCCTAAGACGAGCCACGGTAACTTGGACCTCCTCCTTGACTGGAGGCGGTCTGAGAGTCAGGCTGCAATGGCTCCTTTTTAATGTGGCCTTTATGGCACTCCCATCACAGTGTGGGATCCGAGCCAGGCGTTGGCGGCACGCCCAGGTGCGGCTTCGGTCGTGCCAGCCTCCAAATCTCTGTCGCGTTGGTTGAAATCCTGGTCATTTGTGTGTGGACCAGGGGGTGCGGAGTGGAGCACCAAGGCGAGGATCCGTCCGAGACATCCACCTGCGGCCTCCCTCGTCTCCGGTCTTCTTGACTCTGTCTTGACACCGGACCCAGGCGGGGGAGGAGAGAGTGTAGGTAGATGCAGCGCAAGTCTACCGGCACTATAAACTCCCTGCGTAAGTCAGCGTCCCTGCTCCCATTGCTGCTGCAACAGTGGGGCACACGGTTGACATCATCGAAACCGATGGTCGAACTGTTAAGACGAGCCACGCGATAGATGCACTGGACTAACACAGGGGATGGATCGGAATTCGACAGGCGTTATTGGAACTGCGTACCCATGACAAATGTCAACACTGAGGTGTGTTTGTAAACAAGCAATTCACTGTCTATGCTCTCACCCTACTGTATAGCATACGGTGGACACGTCGACAGCGGTGGTAGAACTGTTATAAGCTGCTAGTGCGGGAATGAACTTTTTCCACGAAAAGTGCCTGGTTGCATACGAATGTTACCATTCCGGGTGGCGGTATTCGATCCACGGTCCCCTTTCCCAGAATGAGCGGTTCGCTGATTCCAATATACTTATGCTTCACGCTGTAAACTGTAGTGGTGTTGGTCAGGATCAATATTAGCACCCTGTGTTCTGTAATCCTTCAATCTACCGCTTGATGGCATTCTCGCTTTTCGCTATCTCATATCGAGAAGTCTTACCTTGTTTTCGTACTTATTCTTCATTCCGCTTTTTTAGATGGAATATAATGCCTCCTTTTAAACGGAATGCCTAGTGCGACAGTTTCAGTTAAAATCCATGAATTTACCGGGGACGCTGATACTTGGAAGCGAAACAAATTGTGCACAATTCTATGCGTCGCTGCCATTATAGGACTTCAAGTGGACGGGATAATTTGTTTTGCAGAGGATTAATGATTTTAGTCATGAAATGACATCCATATTTTTTATTCGAGTTGTGTGGCATTTTGATATAATGACTACTCATGGACCCGAGTTCATCGACTACATTGCGGGGCATATCTTATCCCGTCGGATAAGGTATGAAAATACCTTATCCCGCTAGCCCTCGGGACGTAATGTAGTGCCTGCAAAGCTAGTTTCGTAGCGACGAGTAATCATGCAGCCAAATGCTAGCATAACCTAGGTTTCGCACACGGAATTTTTGAGCTCTGAGTGTCTTTAAGTCTAACGATCTGCCACTGAGCCTCGGGTACGTTATCTTGTCAGTTAAGATAGGGAATGTTCATATCATACCACACTCATATAATTTTTTTTGACTGAGTCTGTAAATTTTGACTAATTTACTCCAAGTTTTAGATTAATTTCTAAGGAGGTTAAGAATGTGAACTTTTAACACGGGAGTATCTATCACCAATCACACGGGAACGTTGGAGGCTAAATAATGAACCTAGTCCCTCGCAGCTGTGTTTTCCACTGTCAAAACATAGGCGAAATTCATTTTTTAAATTTTAAATTTATTTAAAATAAGAATATGATCCGGTTTTAGAAGTTTCTGGTTATTGTCTGTACTGTCAGTAGGCAGACCATACAAAACGTATATTCAGTATTTAAGTAGGGTGGACGTTCACCGACCAGGTTGCGGAATATGTTTCTCACATTGTGTCTTGGGGGTCAGTTTAGAACCCTCTCAGGCAGTCCGATAGCTACTCTTGTTTCTGCATAAGGACACCGTTGCTGCGCTAGCTGCCTGCATTCAAGCGGTCATCGAAAGTCGGTGAAATTTGCCTTTGATTACAGTAGATGTGCTTAATCATGAAATGTTAATCGAGATTCCAAAATGCGTTTTTGACTCGAAAAGATAACTTAAGTAGGTTTTCGATATTAATTCACACGCAAACTTATCCTGAGATATTTCAGTTACTTCGGGATGCTGACATTTAAATGGACTTATCTGCGGCCGATTGCAAAAAATGAAGACTGTAAAAAATGGCTCCTTAAATGGCATTACTTTTTCCCAATGATTTTCGACATCCTTATAAATTCAAACATACTTTGTAGAAAACATGCATAAAATATTCATTCCTTTACTCATTTGGTAAAAAGTTAGATCTTTTTCGAATTTTTTTACTTTAGAAAAGGATATAATCCGGTTATAAAAAGTTAATAATTATGAGAATTTCGAAGACCGCGAAATGCCAGTTTTTAAAATATCCTGTCTATAAATTGACTAACATTGCTGGCAAAGTTTACAGCATGACTCAAATCCACTGCTTACTTTTAATTGACATGGTTCATAAATGCGAATGTAACGGCAGGTCGGATCCAGCATAATTCGGGAGTTGAAAGTTTTTTGAAATCGAATTATACCCTTCCATCAAGTATAAAATTTTAAAAAGACGTAAGTTGCTTCCAAATGAGTAAACTAGTAAATTTCTTTGTCCATATTTTCTATAAAATATATTTGAATTTGTAAGGGCATCAAAATTGATGAGACAAATTTATGCTACTCGAGGAGCCATTTTTTACGGCAACCGCAAAGAAGTTCGTTTAAAAGCCAGCATCCCAATTTGACATAAATATCTTAATATTATGCTGTAAGCTAACTAATATAACAATCCCACTTAAGTAATTATTTCGAGCCGAAAACGCATTTCAGAATTTCGGTCAACATTTTATGAGTTGGCACATCTACTTATTTAGTGGGTTATTGTTAAGTATAGTTCACAGGCTGGCTCAAAAGTTAATATAGCTGCCGTGTGAGAATTGAACTCGAATTATATCTACTGCTAGTCAGTGTTGCAATCGCGCTTACTTTACAATAAGTGCTATATCTCGCGAAACATTAATTGGAATACTGAAATTGAAGTAGTACTACTGATCAGCCTTTGATATAAGTCCGAGGTACTTTGGTTATGTCAATGTGTCAGTCTCCCGCTATCAGAAAAAAAAGAACCCAACTTGCTAAAATGACTACGTAAGGCGTGTGACTTTGCCCTTGATCCCTGATGCCCTTATAACTCCCTATTAGAATCATGCAAAATTATCATTTCTGGAACTCAGTTTATAGAAAATAAAGTCTTCTACCAATTTTTCACTCAATAAAAGAGCAGACTAAGTTTCAAAATGTTTACAGTTGGTAGGTTATTAGGAGTGCAAAAGGATCATAGCAACTGCAAAAGCTTTATAAGTGGCTTTGTAATCCAATCGGGGAACAAATAAATTTTTCGTGAATGGAAATTATTCAGCTCGTAGGTTAGAGACCTCAAACTCACGGGCTTCGGCAGGTTGGGTTAAGAATTACTCGGGAATTGAAAAAAACTCCTTTTAAACTACAGATATCCTTTATTCTGGCGTAGCTGCCGAAGAAAACGCAGTTTAATTGGTGCATATGATCAGACAAAGGCATTTTTTGCACGTTTTCTATTAAATGTTTTTAAATATATATGGTCAACAAAGATCAATTGAACAAATTTCTGGCACTTAAGTAGTCAATCCTATTGACAACCCAAAAGACGCGAGGTTAAATGTCGGCATCTTGACGCAACTGAAATATCTTGGAATCTCGTTGCAAGATAACCATTACTACAACCCCACCTAAGTAATCCTTTCTGACGGAATTCACATCTGAGAATCTCAACTAATAGTTCATCATTTTCGTCACTTATTGTACTCTGTACATCTACAGTTGCACAGAAAAATATCGACTGCTGTTTCGTGGGTTTCTGCACACTAGGTATTTCGAGCTCGTCGACAGAGATCTCGGTTTTTTCCCAGTCGGCACTAGTACTACCTGCAAACCTGCTTATTTGTCAGGCCAGAGACGATGCCGCGAAGCTGACGAAGCTGAACAGTTGTTCGGTACACTGTCAAACATCGTATGCTGCAGTTAACACTGCCGAGTTCATGACGTAAGCTTTTGTCCTATGGGTCGGCAGGCAGGATTTATCGTCTTTTTAAGTGCGCCGTACGCAAAGCGCGTTGGCCCGTCTGCTAATTTTAGGAATCAAACTGCGCTTAGATGACATGTCGCAGCTTAATGAGAGGTAGAGGGCTGCGTAGATCCTTAAGGGAGCGTGTTGGGAACAGGCTTACTGCAATATCCTAAGGCACAGCGGGAGCTGGTAGGAGGACACTCGACAAGCGCCATTATCTCCTAGGGGGTAAGCTTTATGAGTGACAATCACACCTCTTCCTGCCCTGCTACATCCGCTGACGCATGGATGTCAAAAATCAAAGCAAATAATATTGTTCTTGCTTCCTTTTTTTAACCTGTTAATTCCATCTGTTATCCGTCTGCTTCCTCCTCCTCATCCTCCGCCTCCGCCTCCGCCCCCGCCCCCGCCTC